>WYDI02008834.1:10659-39848 GCA_009867235.2 Psittacus erithacus | reverse complement strand
TTGTGAATGCTCCATCCCTGGCAGTGCTCAAGGCCAGGCTGGACAGAGCCTTGGGTGACATGGTTTAGTGTGAGGTGTCTCTGCCCATGGCAGGGGGTTTGGAACTGGATGATCTTAAGGTCCTTTCCAACCCTAACTCTCCTGTGATTCTAAACAACACATTATAGCCTTGAAGGCATAAGGAGAAGGAACTTGTTCAAAAAGGCAAAAGTTGCTAGAGGACTTCACTTAGGTGAAGACACTCCATGGTTTAGACCCTCAGCTTATCTAAATTGAAACATCTCCTTTGAAATTATTCACACTGGCTAGTTATCCGGCTCATGTGGTTAATATGTTTCGGACCACCAAACAATGTGGGTTATCTCACCACCATTCTCACTGACTCTAGCTGTAGTTGGTTGCTACTCCAAACAATCAAGTTTTTTAAACTGCTTCATATTGAATTGGAGGAACAATGAAAATTAGTGAATAATTCATTTGAAAAATTGACCCATTTGGCTCAGTGATAACCTCCAGAGATGATTACTGCATAATACAAAAGACAATGATCAGTTCTCCCATAAGATGAATACATATTAAAATGTTTCAATCACCTGAAATGAGACAAAAAAGAATAATCAAGAGAAAGCTGCCCTTTACAGTGAGGTAGCACTATTTCAGTGGTATTTCAGGGGTAGCAATATACAGTGAGGTAGCCTCATTTCCTTTGAATTAGGGAAAGAGGAAGCTTTTAAAGCATTTCTAATCTAAGCTTTCCTAAACATAGATCTGAACACCTTTTTGTCAGAGCATGATTTTTTCACCCACAATGGCATTACAGATATCTTAAAACTGCTTTGATAATTTGACCTTAATTTGCTGAATAATTTCAATCAGGGGCAGAGAGAGAACAGAATCACTGTTCCTAGCTGAATTCACAAAAGAGCTGAAGCAGGCATTGTTTCCTTTTTATCTAGTGGCCATTTGCGCACCACCCAGCCTGTGCAGAAACAACCCTAGCTCTCTGTAAATGGTGTGGTGCTGTTCTTCCATTACCACTAAGGAGAGAGCTCCAAACACTTTGCTTTTATTTATGCTTATAGCACTCCACTTTGAAGCTGTGCTCCTTTGCATGAAGCACTAACTGAAAAAGGGACTGGGATCTAGGCTGTTTGTCCCTCAGGATGGTGTCTTCACGATCATCATATGCTGCAGAATGAACAGTAAAATAGACATAACAAGCAGAACAGGAAACAGGAAAGACTGAGAGACACCTTCCTTAAACACCTCCAGTTTATGGATTTGGGATCTACTATCCAGGTCCTTGCGCTTGAACCTGCAGAACAGTTAGAAACAAGCTTTTTTTGTGTCCTCATAAAACCTCCTGAAGCGTCTGCGTGTCCCTCAATCTCTTCTGATGACTGTCCCATTCGCTATGAAATATTTAAATCCTAATTGAGTCAGAAACTTATGCAACCACTTCATTGTCACTTGAGATCATAAGGTTGACTTCCCTCCAAGAAAAAAGTGAGTAGAGAACTGGATTTATCACTTTGTTAAAAAAGTGTCTTAAGAAGAACATCATGGACCAGCACTAGCACGTTGCAGAGCCAACTTTTTCTTCTCCTGATTTTTACCACAAATGTTCATCTATGAACTACTTTACTTTCAGCTGTACAAAATATTCTCCCTCATTCCGATATTACAGACTTGGAAGGAAAATACATATTCATACATGCACACACGCTCTTTAGTTTTGGATGGCATGAACTTTTTTGTTCATTTGGTTTTGGCTCAGCATTAAAATAATAATTTGTTCACTATCCCTCTGAAATTAGCTTATTCAAGTTAAGGAGACATAGTTAATTAAAGCAAAAAAGTTTTATTTAATATAGTATAATGTATTAAGCTTTTTTTCTTTGACCTTCGATTGTTCAAGTTGCTTTCAACAGATGAATGCCTGGCTCCTCTGAGAGACACTTAAAACCTGAGATTGAAAACCATTGCTAGCTCTGACGCTCCTCAGGCAAAAGGACACTTTCAATCATTTGTGCAGGAAACAGTCCTTTGCTTGGCTGGTCCTCAGACTGTGAAATGAACTCCAGCGGCATCCTGGGCCTGTCACAGGCATCACTACTTCCATTCCTAGCTGAAAAAGCACAACATGCCATTTACAACAAGCACATAGACCAGAGGGCACCTTAAAACAACAATTAGGAACAAAAAAGGAAAAGGGAAAAAAAAGGAAGAAAAAGGAGAAAAGGCTGAAAGAAGAGACTACACAAACATTTTCACCCCCAGGATAAGATTACTCCATGCAGCAGATGTTTGTTGTGGCACTTCATGTGCTATGGGAAGGTGCTCAGATGCCTGTGCCTTTGCAGAGCTATTGTAAAATGTTTCTTGGCATGCTTGGAGACTTAATGGTATTAAAAAGTCAAAGCTATCAGATGCAGATAACCAGCCTGGTCTGATTTTTGGCAACTTGTTATTTCATATGGCGCAAATAATCGTAAAATCAAATGGCATCTACTTATAATTTTATAGTAATTGCTTCTACAGCACTTGCCAGTTTTTCCATAATAACTATGTATAATTAGTATGCAATCTTCAGGCATAAATAACTCTCTAATTAGTCTGTAATCTGTAATTATAATGTACTTACAGACTAGTTATTTGTGTATTTGGACTCTGTAAAACAAAATACCTTCCTAAAAAACACTGAAGGAGAATTATGTAGATTTTGTGTATGGAGATCATTCTTAGAGTTATAAGGAGAAAGAAAACAAGATGAAATGCAGTTATTGAAAATAGAAAGTGTTCATTAGTTACTACATGTTTACAACAATGGAGATGCAGATTAAGAAAATAAAAGAATAAAATAAACAGAAAGATTTACTCAAATCACACAAAAGCAAACAGGCACTTTTCAATTTCCTGTGAATCCAGATAACAAGGAGCTCTGGGATGAGAAACAGCAAGCAAGAATATTGAGACAACGGGGTTTTCTCAGCTATTTCTTTCAGGCCTTGCCTTTCTTTCCACTTTCCTCTTCTTCTTCCCTCTCCCTCTTCCCCCTTCCCCTTTTTCTTCCCTTTCTTGTTCCTTTTTCTTTCCATTTCTTTCCGATTCTTTTCCTTTTTCTTTCCAATTCTTTTCCTTTTCCTTTTACCCTTTCCCTTTTCCTTTTACGCTTTCCCTTTTCCTTTTGCCCTTTCCCTTTCCTTTCTTTTTTTTTTTACTTTCCCTTTCCCTTCTTTTTTTTTTTACTTTCCCTTTCCCTTCTTTTTTTTTTTACTTTCCCTTTCCCTTTTTTTATTTTTCCTTTCTCTTTCTCTGTTCCTTTGCCTTTCACTTTCCCTTTTCCCTTTCCTTATCCCTTTCTCTTTCCCTTTTACTTTCCCTTTCCCTTTCCCTTCTCTTTTTCAATGACTCACCGAAACAATAGGAAACAATGCTATTTGACAATCAGATAAACATCCCACTAGCAAGAAATGCATGAGCTATTGGATCTCAGGAGAAGAAAGCCTCAGATGAAAGGATTTACTAAACAATTACGTTCCTCAGATGACAGTAAATCTTGGATAAGTGAGTTGGTACATGACATTCCAGGAGGGCAGTTTTGTAACAGCTTTAAAAGTGTGATATTAAGGCAGTTCTAAACCACTTCTAATTCCCTAAGATTTTTGTTTGGTTTGGGGGTGGGAGGAGGGCTGGTGGGTGTTGGAGTTTTCCTGAGGTAATTGCAGAGCACACAACATGAATACTCTTTAGCATGTTGCTTAACACATTTTCCTGTATTTCTACAATGATACAGAAAAAAATATTAGTAAATGAACACCTTTGTGTCAGAATCTGATTACCACACATTGATACAGAGAGGAAAATACCATTATTTTCAATCTGGTGAAAATCCATTGCAAGAGATGCTGTTTGACCTTGAATTCCTCCATATCGTGAAACTTAAGATGTTTCAACTCTCCTTTAACATCAGCTGACTGATCTGCCTGACTGTTTGCCTTCTTTCTCACAAGTAATGCATCAGAACAAGAAGAAAGATAAAATTAGTAGGATAGAGAAAATAATTCCTTTCAGGTTAAGTAGAAAACTCAAATAAAACCAGAGCTGGAATATAGGTTGAAAGTTAATGAAAAATTCTTCATATCAAGTTAACTCCAGAATCTGATGTGCCTGTGAATGGGTGTTAGAAACTAGGTTCAAGCTCTCCATGGAGGTGAAAGGATTTCTTAACAGGGAGAATTTCACAACTAGAGCTATGTTCTATGCTAGAATATCAAGACAATTAACAAACTTAAAGAGGAACATGAAATAAGACAGTTCTGGAATTGTGAAAAACATGGAAAAAATGTCTTACCTTTCTCTCTATTTCATAGAATCACAGAATCCCTGAGGTTGGAAGGCATCTCTGGGGATCACCTAGTCAAACCCTTATGCCCAAGGCAGGATCTGCTAGTACAGCTTGCTCAGAGCCACATCTACTTGAGGTTTTAATACCTCCAAGATAAAAACTCCATAGACTTTTTGGGCAATCTGTGCTAGTATTTGATCTCCACCACAGTGAAAACTTTTGCTAATATTTAAATGGAAATTCCTGTATTTCAGTTTGTGTCCATTGCCTCTTGTCCTGTCACTGAGAAAAATATGGCCCATCTTGTTTCCCTTCAGTCCCCTCACCAGATTCAATTCCAACTGAGTTCTGGCTTCCCTACTCCCATTCCTACATGCTTGGATAGTCAATTTTGCTCCTCGGTAATCATAGAGTCATCGAATAGCTAGGGTTGAAAAGGACCTTAAGGTCGTTTACTTCCACCCCCCCTGCCATGGGCAGGGACATCTCACACTAAACCATGTCACCCAAGGCTCTCTCCAACCCAGCCTTGAACACCGCCAAGGATGGCGCATTCACAACTTCAGTCTGCTTCCATCTCTTGTAGGCTTACATTTTGTGTTTAAGTTTTGCTGGCAGCAACTTGTTCACCCACACAGGCTTCCTGCCACTTTTGCTTAATTTTCTGCTTGTCAGAATGGTCCAATCCTAAACTTGGAGGAGGTGATCATTGAGAACCAACCAACTGTCCAGTGTCTTGCTTTTCTTCAGGCCTGTTTCCAATGGGATTCTTCCAAGCAGGTATCTACAGCAGCTGAAGTCTGCTTTCCTGAAGTCCAGGGTCATGGTCCTGTTTTTTTGACCACCTTCATCCTCCCCACATCCTGAACTCAAGCATCTCACAGTCAGTGTTTACAAGTATGAGGTCGAGCTGTACGTATCCTCTCATCAACTCCTTGATCATCAACATCAAGAAGTTTGCATCAAAGTACTCCAGAAAACCTCTGAATTTGTTGCGCTCTGCTTTATTGATCTATGAAAAGATATTAGAGTTGTTAAAGTCCCCTACGAGGAGCAGGGCCAGAACACCTAAGGCTTCTTCCAGTTGTCTGGAGGAATAAATTGACGGAATGTAATACAAAAGCCAAGGAACAACATACTCAACTGTATTACATATCATACTGGCATGAGATATGAAGTAATTGAGATCTTTTTGTCAACTTACTTAAAAATCTGCCTTTACTCAGAATATTACCAGTTGTTTCAATTGTTACAGTTGGGATTGATTCCAAAATGAGATAATAAAACCAAAATTTCAGTTCTGATCATTTCACTGCATTTTTACATGGCTACAAAAATTTGTTTTGAATATGCTATTTTATAATGTAATATAAACCCACAAATAAAGAAAGAGCAACTTCGATAATAATGAAATAGATTTTATACTAGGGGTGGTGATAGAAGAAGAATTCAACATGAAGCTTTTTTATTTCTTTCATTCAGTATTCTTAAAGAAACAGATATGCTTTTACAAATGGGTTGAATTTTATTAAATATGAACTTTTTAGGAAAGAAGTAATTAATTTCCTTTTGAAATGAAAAGGTCTGCTTGTATTCAGTAACAATCATGTAGAAGTTTATTGGTGACCAACGCTGTCATATTTCTTCATAGTGGACAGATAATTTTGCCCCATTCACTGAAAAACACAGCTTAGGAAAAGAATAGAGAAGACAAGAAATTTTATGTTCTTGTACAGTACTCACAGACTGCATGAATGAATGTACGAATGTGGTATGAATGTCAAACACAGGATGATTGTACTCCCTCATGAAGCTGCACACAGGCATTCAATCCACATTGTTATACTGCATGGCATGCACTAGACTTGTCTCACTCATGAAGGAGACACAGTCAAATCAGTAATTTTTTGTGTCTGTCCTCAAATTCTTTCAAAAACAGCCCTGCATACTACACTGCAATCTGTCTGTGTTTCCCAAAACTAAGTACTAGAGCAAGGAAATATTGCAAGGCCAAAAGAGCATTTAAGCAGAATTCTTATCTGGAAAAAAGAAGGAGAAAAAAGAAAAAAAGAAAAAAGTAATCCTAGCACAGTTATCTGAGACAGCTCTTCAGACTTCAGGTAAAATCTTCCTTAGGATCCAACACTAAAGCTCTTTGCCATTCATCTTTGCTGAGCTAACACAGAGGCTCTTTTTCTATAGATTTCAGAATCTCCAAAACAGGCAGCCCTGAAACAAGGATTATTGAAAAGTCCAATTTTGTTGCTATGTGCATCGCTTGTGTAGATTATTTCCATTAAGTGCAATTAAATAAGCAATTAGACCTTTATAATTTCCAGAGGGCGAGATTTAGATTCGAGGGCAGCCTCACACTGATTTTCACTCCTCAGCTTACCTGAAAAGCCTGAACAAAATGCCCTGCCAATGAAAATGCTGCCCAGGCTTAGCAGAGCTGGGCTACTGAACTGCTAGTAATAAAAAGACTTTGAGGATATGGATGATGAAGAGATAAAGAGCTTCTTCGAATTAGGATGTCCAAATAGCATATGAGCCAACTATGAAATCTCACACAGATTGCTGATTATGTTTATATTTTATAATTGGCTTATCAACGTATTAAATATTGAGTGGACAAGAATCAGTCCTGTTCACTTTTAGGTGAGTTTTGTACACAGCAGGCTTTACAGTTTGACCTCTAAGTCCTTGAAGCCCTGCATGAATGTGGCTTTGCTTTGGTCCAGTTTGAACCAGAGAATTGGAGGGGATACTAGTCACAGTTTGCCTTAGAATATCACTCTGAAAATTACTGAAGTAGTTCATGTATCTGTGAATCTGGAGATCATGAGACAGGGCAGATATCTTGGTATTTATTCCAACTCTTGTGGCACAATCTTCAGTAAGAGTCCCACAAAGAGAAGCTGTAGCAACCCCAACAGGTCTGAGTTTTCATTGTGCTGTCTGGACTGTTTTTCCATGCTTTCCTTTGAATATTTTGTGGCAGGGCAAATACAGAAGACTATGGAAATTTAAAGGTTTGCTCAATAGGCAGGATCATGTTTTGGGATTGGATATAACTAGAAAGCAAGCATTTAATTTTTGAATTAACATTCATCATGTCATCAATCATTTGGTCCACAACTCATTCTTTACCCACATGAGGTTTACTTTTCCATATAATGTATTTTTGATTTCTAGAAGTTAAGATCCTGTTTGTCATATAAAAAAACAGTAGCTGTCATCTTTTCCAAAGTGGGGGGGGGGAGGAAATCCAGTTTATAATGAGCCACATGTGATATTTTGGAAAAGAAGGGAGGAACAAAAAAGATATAAGCTTTCATGTATCCTTTGTATGAAAAAAATGAATTTCAAAATTCACACCACTGAGTTAAAAGGCTGCCAGCTCATTTAAACCTCCAACATCTCAGATCGGTTCTGCAAGTGAATCACAGTAGACTAGCAGGCTGCTATTTGCTCCATCCTTAAATGTTATTTAAAGCTGCCTACGACCAGAGCTCCAACTCTCAGAGATTTAAAAGAAGGAGCATGAAACAGCTGTTCATTCTTCCATTTCCAAGAAACACATTTCGGATGATCCATGCTTTCATTTAAAGTTGAAAGCCCCAGAATAAATACGCCTTGTAGGCTAAGCAAAAGTTAATTTGCCATCAGTTGCCAAGGCAGCCACTTGCCAATGCTCCCAGTTTTAGCAAAATGCTGGGCAGAAACAGTTGCAAAAATAAGGGGGAAGTAGGACTGGGATTCATGAATAGCATTACCTCATAGAAAAGCACCATTTCTAAACAGACCCTGGTACTAATCCATCAATAAGGAGCAGAGGAGGTCTAAAAACACCTTGGAATTACATTTATATGCAATTGTGTGGAACAAATCTAATTATATTCACAATTATAACACTTATTTTTAGCAGAGACAAACTGCTAAAATGCATAATGTAAACAACAGTATGAGGAGTGAGAAATGAATTCGAGGACTACAGGAAAAAAGTTTTTATCTGAAGCAAAAATACAGAGATGGAAGAAAATGATGAATTTCAACGGGCTGTTTGGAGGGGGGTTCTTTTTCTTTGCTTTGGGTAGTTACCATTTTTGTGAATTATTTTGGTCAGTTAAAGCAAAAGTTCCCTACAACATGGAGGGGTTATATCTCTCAAAGGAGAATTATATTACACAGCTGGATAAAAAATGAGCAAGAAAAAGAGCAAGATCAGTTCAGTCGCTTGTCAGGGCCACATAGCCAGGAGGCATCACAAAAGGGAATTAATACAGGCTTTGCCATGCTTGAAAAAAACATGCTGTTTGCCACAAAATGGGGGATTTCTCTCATTGTAAAAGCTGATCAAAACTAGTGCTGCTGACTTTGTACTCAAAACATGGAAATAGGTGGCTCCAAAATCACCTTGCTGACTTTAGATGCCCCTTACAGGGTGCAATTATTATTTTCAAACATTGCTGTAGCTTCATTAACTATAGAAGGAGCCCATGGAACCAGCTTACACTGAAAGCCTGAATCCACAGCCATGTTTAAGCAGCCATGTTATTCTAACATTACTTTCTACTCAGTATTTTACAGCAAACAATGATACCTGCAATATTTTGGAAGGATCTTAAGAAGGTCATGGGGGAAAAATAATGGATTTATTTTATGATCTTGATAAAATGGAAAGCCTCATTTTATGAATAGTCCTTACGCCTTGTCCAACTTTTTTAAATGCTTGTGCACAAAGGGGAATGGGGAAGATTCTTGCCCACCACAGCAAACTTAGCCTTTTCATATCCTGACAGACAATATATGCCTCAATGCAAACCCAAAATCACACAAAATTGCCTATGACAAAACCTCCTAATCCAAGAGCTCTTGTATCTATTGCAGAAAATCATTTAAGCTTGACAGGGTGCCTGGAGCACATCCATCAAACATGGTTTACAATTAGTTGCCGTTTTCCATGATGGTTTCTCGTGCTCTAAGTCCATAACCCCACCATGGAAGTGCTACCTAAGAAAACTTCTGAGTCCCAGAATAACCTACATGCTGTAGCTACTGGTGGTCCCTGAAAGTGAGAGGGCAACCTGTATGCATGCTGGTCTCTATGTCGCTTCCAAGGTACAACTTAGAAACAGATGTTCCTGTTGGCAACATTATGAAATCTTCGGCAGCCAAGTGAGAGGCACCTATGCCTGAACTGGCTGAGATATCAAGTCCAGGCTGAGAAAGCCAAGCCTCCTGCCACAGTTACCATAACACCAGATGTGACGTCAGCCCTACAAAAACAAGTTTATCCAACAGTACAGAGCAGGAGCAGAGACATTTGCACTAGTGTAATAAATTAAAGTACCTTTGAAAGAATAGGTATTTTATTTTTCATCTACAGTAGATATTCAATCCTTGCAAAACTTTCCCATTTCCCCCTTCCCTTTTGATTGGCATAGAAAATCTCATTTCTGGCAAAGGCACTGGTTGAAAAGAACATCCATGGTTGTTCTTTTGATGTGTAGATTTAGAGGAGTAAATATGCACTTTGCAATACTGCTGAGACAATACTTGAACCTAGCTTATTATTCAGTGTAAATAAAGGCAGCACATCCTGAATCTCAGGATGTTCAAGTCTCTCAGGCTCATAGAATGCTTTTGGTAGAATAGACAGTAAAAATAAAAAAGATGAGATGTTATATGGGTGACTGAACTGTGGCTCATGAGCATTTTGTGTGCAGCTCCTGGCCAGGATAAGATGCTGGCAGTAATGGTATGAGGTCTTCTGGGTAAGAAGAAGGAAGTCTTTATATGCTAGATAAAGACTGTTGAAGATAAAAGAAGTTGACAACCCTGGCAATCGATGGCATGTATAGCTTCAGAAGAGAACAGTGAGACTATTTACTTCCTCTAAGCCAATATCATACTCATTTCAGTGAATTGTACCATGGTTGTTATAAAGATCTTGGTATGTGACTCTGGTTCTGGAAGGACAGCTACAAACAATACACAGCACCAACTCTCATCTTGTTTGAAGTGAACCTGCAATACAAAGTTAGCACTGTTGGAGGTACGTCTTCTTCTTAGGCCAGTTCCCCAGATGGTTTAATTCCGTGAAGTTGAAGTAGCATCTGAATTTTTGAAGTAAAACAGAATGTAAAACATGAGAATAGTAATTGGGAAGTAAAAATGAGGTTACTGAGCATATTTTACACAGAATCTACTCCATTTTAAATGTTACAGCTTCTAAAGGTCTGTAATAGAGCAATTATGACTGAGAGAAAAGAATGATCATTTGTCTGTGTTATAGAACAATGACAGACCATTAATTGAAACAGTAATTACCTTTCATAATTGTTTTACGAGGCACACAGCCTCTAACATAGTGCTAGAAGCAACACTCATAGCATTATTTCCATCAAAGCTTTTCAGTTGAATTGTGCTATTTTTTATAGTTACTCCATATAGTTACACCATCTACCCTCAAACAGGAAATTTAGGTACTGGTTTCCATGGAGTAAACTCTCCTTTCAGTTTTGCAGTTACTCCTTCACAATGCAGAAACTGTTTCCTGCTTCCACTACTCACATTGCTTGGAAGTTTACCCTGATTGTAGTGCTGTCAGGAATATGGACCTTTAGTTGGACTAGGAGAAGCTAAACCTACTGAACCCATGGAGCTACCAGGATTGGGCCAATGAAGGTAAGAGGACCCCTTGAAGACAGTTACTGATATTTAATGAGAATAAGGATACGAGACTCAAGACTCTGAAATTAAATGTCTCTCTTGCAGATGAAATACTGTGTGGTTATGATTAATATTGTTTATGAAAACAACTTCATAATAAAAAGTATTTGACATTTCAAAGATTATTTTTTTAACTGTGTACCATTCTTTCTTGATATAAGTGAATGCTACATGTTCATTATAAATTAACTTACACTTTGAACTCATGAATTCTCTCTTTGTCTCTGCTAGCATACATTGCTCTCTTTGAGACTAAGAAGTTTGGCAAATGGTAAGTTTGGTGCCTGTCTTCCTACTACCTTTTTTGGTAGTCTTTGTCCCAAGGCCTCCCATGCTGAATGCAAGTTTGGCTCATACAAAATCTGTTCCTTGGAAACATAAAGATGGACAGATGCTTTGGACCTGTTATTTGCATATGAGGTTTTCTCTGCATATATATGCAAATTAGTGGGTCTCTGTGCATATGTTTGATAGTGTGACTCTATTATGAATTTCTAGTATTGTCTAGGTATGAATTTTCTTTATTCTGAACAATTATTTTGAATATCATATAAAAAACCATTTATGGTTATATTTTACTCTGCTGACATCAGGGACGACAAATCTGGTGGGCCGTACTAGGGAAACTTTGTGTCTTAAGGATTAGTCCAAGAAATATAGCGATTTAATGGAGAAATAGTCATCATAAATTGGTCACTCTCTGCTTTGAAGGTCTTTCTTTGCAGTAAATCAGAATAATTATTAACAAATTTGCCTTGTCATCTTCTTTGTAAAACAACTGGGTAGGGGACTGAAAATATTCATCCAATTGGCAGGTCTGATTGGTGAGTGACAGCTATCCTTTTCATGTTCTTTTTAATCTTTCTTTCACCAATAATAACAGTTAGTGGGGGTTTTTAATAAGAATGTTTAAGGAAGTTAAATCTAGACCCCTAAGCATGTTTAAGTATGGTAATGTTTAACTTCCAGTGATCCTAATCCCTAGTAGTACTCTGAGCTGCACCACATCGCAGTGGTGGGGTAAGCAGATTTAAAGGGGATTGATGGTGGCCTCATCTATGAGCCATCCTATTAGAGCCAATGTAAGATCATCTTTCATTGAAAAACAATGTGTGAGAAAGCAATCTCAAATTAAAGTAGCATTGAAAATGACAAAAATTAAGTGATGATCTACTAAACTTGTTAAAAAGGTATTTCTATGAGGATTCAAAGCTTTAAAAGAGGCAATATTGTAAGCATACTTGAGGTAAATACTTTAATCACAGAGAAAGAAGGGGATTTGGTAGCTTCCTTACAGAGATATAACATGGATGATCTGATAAGTCACAGAGTTTAGCACTGCCTGATTTGCAGCTTCGAATTCTGAAAAGAAAATAACTCAGAGCAGGATTTTCCCTCGGTTTAATTGGAACTATGAGGAAACCCCCTAACACTGAGGTATTTATCAAACTGGTATTTTCCATTATTGCATTTTTAGAATCACTGGAACACTTTGATGATGAAAATTGTTCTGTATTTATGATGTAGGATCTCACCTCCTGGATGGGGAATGTAACCTAAATCTAGGAAAGGATAGAGCAGATCCTGGTATATTGAATGGTTTCTTAAGGGATGAGGAGAAAGAACAAAACAAAAGAATACAAACAGAAAAATCAGTATTTCATCTTTGGAAAGTGAGGTTTCCATTGAAGAATATTTCAAATGATCAACCAGGCCCACAATTTGTTTTAACTACAAAGCTTGTCCTTGTGTGCTACTGGACTGTTGCACAGACAACAGTGCCTTCCCAAAGGGTTTAGCATTTATTAGTTAGGCATTTATTAATCTGCCTAAGCAAGCATCAAAAACAATGATCTTTCCATTGACTTCAGTGCATTCTGACAAAGCCCCAGGATTATCTGAGCTGTAAACTGGTTCATACATGTTGATTCCTGGATCTGCCTAAGGTTGCCAGCAGGCAAGGCATCTTTTCTAGGCTTTCAGACTGCAGAAGAAAGGATTCCTTGGCCTGCACTCTCTGGTCAATCAGAAAGAAATCTTGACAGTTACCATGAAGGCCAGCAAACAAGATGCTGTTGAATCAAACACTCCTGAAATGCTAAACAGTCTTCTCACACCTTGAGCTAATAAACACAAAAATCTCAGGAAGAGTAGTGTATGTAGATGGTTAAATTACAGACTCTGGCATCCCATCTTCTCTCTCTCCAAGGAAACATCTTAATGGCCACTGGCTCTGATGAGCTGGTGCTCGCACAACAGGAGGCGAGAGAAAGGGAGAGAAAAAAAGCACAACGAATCAAGCGCCTCATCAGTAACAGGAGGCAGACAGAGCCAGTGTAACACATATCGCAGCTCTGCTATTGCAAATTGCTTTGCTAATTAGTAGTCAAACTAAAATAACAGATTCTATGAGTTTTGCATACTTCGCCTCCCTTCATCCTCTTCTATAGTACAGTTGTACTGCGTCTCTCCAGTCTCCTACTGAGATGAATGGGAAAAGCTGAACCTACCATGCTAATTTAAAATACAGGGAAATGCTAGAGACAAGGATTACAGCCAAATAAATCTGTGCTGTGTCAGGGTCAATAGGAAGGGAAGGTATGTGAGACTGGGAGGGAAAAGGATGCAAGACAAAGAAGAAAAAGAGAGTCATAGATTCAGAGGCTAAAAAACCCTATTGTGATCATCCAGCCTGACCCATCTAACAAAGGTTATAAAATTTTCACAGAATCACAGAATGGTTTGGGTTGGAAAGGACCTTAAGATCAGTCAGTTCCAATCTCCTTGCCATGGGCAGGAGCCCCTCACACCAGACCATGTCACACAAGGCTCTGTCCAGCCTGGCCTTGAACACTGCCAAGGATAGAAAATTCACCATTTCTTTGGGCAACCTGTTCTAGTGCCTCATTACCCTCACAGTAAAGAACTTCTGCCTTATATATATCCAGTATTTACCCAGTAGTTCCAGAATCAAACTCAAGAGCTTGTAGTTGAGCTAACAAAGATAGTTGATCTTTTAGAGATATAATCCATCTTGAAAGAATGGTAGTGAAGGAGAACATATCTCTATAGTGGTGTGCTTCTGTCTCCCCTTTCCCATCACCTCTCTGCTTATGCCATAACTACCAGTGGGGGTTGTGATCACTGTATCCAGCTTACTCTGGACTTCGGAAGACGCATGGCCACATGGTAGACAAGAGTTGTCTGGAACCGTGACCCAGATGTCTTGCTGGTATGCAAATATGACTATAAGACAATCATCTTACTCTATAACGAGTGGGCAAGCCCAGGGTCTATTGAGCTATCCTTCATGGCAGTGAGATACATGCCAGGATCTCCCCTGGAGTAGGGACACCTTTCAAGGTTACTCCTTGAGGTTGAGAGATTCCTCATCACAACAGATCCTCAGTAAGTGGTTGATAGCACGCTAAACTTTGAAGTCTTAGCTAAGTGATATATAAGGATTGATTGCACATATATTATCCTATAGAGATAAACTGTTGACCAAGTAAGGGACTATGAGTGGATCCAAACACACAGGGACTCCTCTCTGAGGAGGAGTTCGGAAAAAAAAGGCATCCTTTCTAAATCTCGTGACCCATCAGGAGGGTCTCCCTGACTTTTTTATCTGACCTTATCCTTTATGCAGTGAACAGTCAAGTCTACCTTGTCATTTAATGTTGTTAAACCAGTGTCACATTTACCGCTTCATTAACTCACTGGTTTATACCAATAAAGGATATTGTTGCTTCCTTCTCATGAGTGATGTGCATGACTCCATCTGCAACAATGTCTTGATTAAAGTGAGGGAAGGCAGAAAAACAAAAAGAAGAAAACAAATAGCCCTGAGGTATACGAACATCGAGGAACCTCCACCAAAACATGGATAAGTATGATTTGAAAATACGTTTGAAGTCAGACTTCTCTCAGTAAGAGAGTCTGTTTTGGCCATGACAGCAACTGATGAGAGATTTCCCTGTCCTTATGTCAACCCCCAAGGTTTTTAATCTTTTTCCTTCTGTCTTGCTAAGGAGAGGGAGTGAGAGAGCAGCTTGGGGGGCACTTGGCAGCCAGACAAGATTAACCCGCCAGAGAGACTACTGAGAACTACTTAAAGCATTGAGAGAGCTCAACTAGAATCCCAGGGGTCTTAATGTCCACCAGATTTGGTTTTCCTTAGCAGTAAGTGTGCACCTCTGAATTTGGAATAGTTACTTGAACATGTTTGTCTGAGCAGTTCCTTGGTTGCCTTGTATATTTTTGAGCTACAACTTATGCTTTGGCTTTTAAAAAACTATGATGCACTTGAATGCACTGCAGTGAAGCGCAACAGTGGTAGGAGTATGGAACAAATGCAGCAAACTCTTTTTCTGTAGCTCTTCAAAATATTTGCAGTTAAACACATAGCATCAAATTAACCTATTCCGGGGATGCTTGGCAAAGCACAATCTATTTTCTTTTAACCTGTGCTGATGTCAGATGATATATTGCACAATGCAGAGCTGCAAAGATACACCCAAGTTCGCTCGGCAACACAGAAGCTGTTTTATTTATCCACAGCTCTTATCAATCATATTTGTTCTGAGCTGACTCACTTCAGAAAGAAAGGCTGCAACCCCTTCTTCTGGGCTTTCTTGTGAAGAGGTCTGTTCTTGTTGCCTCAGTGACTGTTTGCAGTCACCCACACAGGCACCATGTTGTCACATTTCTAGTTTGCATATATGTTATCCACCCTCATCTTCAATATTTTTGAAGAAGAAAACCACATAGATATATTCCCCCACACAAGATCACTAACAGTTTCTATGGCTCCTAGAACACAGCAGCCAGCGACTTATCTTCTGTCCCAGCAGTGCAAAAAGAACAGCATAGTTTTACTGTTACATGTTCTTCCTACATGCACCTTTCCTCTCTTGAAAGGCAGTTGGTCTTGAAGGACATCTCTTTATATAGCTTTTGCTTTTGCAAGGGAGCTGAATGTTCCTTTGGTTTAGGAAGATCCTATTTCATTGTGTATGGTTCTCCTGAAAAACAGTTTTGTTATATATCAACTCAACAAACTAGCCTCATAAATGTGAAACCATGAAAGTCTTCCCTTGTGACCATCAGGATGAAGCTTCTTTTTTTCCTTCTCTATCAGTCTTACACTGTTCCCTGCACAGAAGGAAGGTTGCTTCAAGACTGTTCCATTTCCTGGCCTGGTGCTCAGAGAGACCGTATGTGTTGTTTGTAACTCAATTCTCTTGCTTTCTAAATAAGTGGTTCAATCACTGTGCTCTAAAATCATGCACCCAGGGGTCTGTTTGCTTCTTTTTATTAGCTGAACCTAGCACAGTGGTTTCCAGAATTTGATTTGTGGAATTCTATGTCTGAGAGACTTATAACCTGTAAGAGGTTTCAGGGAAAAGTGACCTGTTGGACTTGTGTTCTTATTACAGGCATTCACATTTCTGCTTGTAAAAGGTATAACATGCTACACATCAGAAACAATTAAAACCAGCCTCTTTAAAGAGCTCCTTCATCAGCATGTAAAACCAGGGTTTTCCTCTAGAAACACCGAGATCCTTATATTGTCGAAAGGAACAGCAAATGTGTACTCTGCCAGAAGCATTTTTCTGAGCCACATACCCACTGTCTAGACATTGTGATGTTCTTTAACTTGAGCCCTGAAAAGGACATTTTGAATAATACCTCAGACAGAGGAAATTTTAGTACTTTAAAAGTATGTGACAACAGGCTGTGATGCCTCACAGAAAGAATTGCAGCTTCTGAAAACTGCAGTTCAGGCCCTGGAGCAACCACATCCTTTGTGAGTCTTGCTCTGCCTTCTTTCCAAGATGATCTCAGAACTGAACTGGGAGCTCAGTTGTGCTCAGAACTGCTGGGCTGAGTACCTCCTGTATGAAGACAGGCTAAGAGTGTTGAGGTTGCTCAGCCTGGAGAAGAGAAGGCTGCGTGGAGACCTCAGAGCAGATTTCCAGTGTCTAAAGGGGGCCTATAAGGATGCTGAGGAGGGAATCTTCATTAGGGACTGTAGAGATAGGACAGGGATGATGGACAGGGGAAGTTCAAGTTAGATCTAAGGAAGAAGTTCTTTACTGTAAGGGTGGTGAGGCACTGGCACAGGTTACCAAAAGAAGTGGTAAATGCTTCATCCCTGGCAGTGTTCAACGCCAGGTTGGACAGAGCCTAGAGCAACATGGTCTAGCATGAGGTGTCCCTGCCCATGGCAGGGGGTTTAGAACTGGATGGTCTTAAGGCCCTTTCCAACCCAAACCATTCCGTGATTCTATGATTGCTTGCACCTTAGGGAGATCTTGTAAGATGAAAGCGATTGCACAAAACCAGAACATTGCTTGTGCTTTGCAAATTATATGAACTGTTCATTTTAATAACTTTACAAGAATATACTTTCATTTTTAAAGTGAGGAGGAGGAAAAAAGAAAATCTTATAAGGCTGTATATATCACAGGCCAAGAGAATGGCTTTGCTTCAGAACAGAAATGTTCTTTATACATGCATCTTCAGGGACATGCTTCATCTGCTAATCTGAAATACTTAGTATGAGGGATGCCTATGGAAGGCGCTTCTTTCACTACTCTAGCCATTTATAGGCAATGAAAAAGGGATATCATCCTCCTCTGTCATGATTTGACCTGCTATGCTGGCACCATGCTAAAACTGAACTGTTTATTGGTCCTTGTTAGCACAATATTTGAGCACCTAATAAAGTTAATGGCTTTTGTCTCCAAAGCAGGAATGAATCAGAACAGAGCCATTAACCTGAGACTGGGAACAGAGCACAGCAGTTTGTCCTGGCATTGTACTGGAAATCTGCACAAGAAGAGAGCCTGGAGTCAGAGCCTCAGCCAGTAGATACTTGGAAAGAAATTAAACAGTGTTTTTGAAAGACGGGGTGGAAAAATCCATTCCAAGTAATTCTTCTCAAAAATCTGAGACCACAGTTACAAAGTCTATGTCTGAATTTCCAAAGTCATCCAGAAATGCCTGGTAGGCTGGGAACTACTGCAGAAAACAAAATGTCTGTTGAAATAGGTCATTATAAGTAATGACAATATAACATATTAGGTTAAATTTGGGTGCTTTATGTGTCTGTTGCACTTGGACTGTGTCTCAGGTATTCAAAGGGCTGAAAAAGATATGTTATGGATTTAAATGACCATCATTCAAGTCATCAAATGTACAGACAGTGTTTTATGTAGGATATTTTAAGCAACCGTAATCACTAAATGCATTAGGCTTTAATGGAATTACAATCCTTTAAATAAAGGTGTGGAGAGGGCATCCTCCTTTAAAAGCCTGGGAAGGAAATTAGAGGTTGCTTAATCAAGAATAATAGCACCTAGAATGAAAATCATGAGAACTAGATCTACTGTAAATAGATCTCTGAAATGTTCATTAAGCCAACTATTATTTCACTCTTTTGTTTATTTGCTTCCTATTCTAAACTATCCTCTTTTCCATGGACAGGCAGAAGCCCTTTAGAGCACCTATTAACCAAAAATATGGTAGCATTTTAACAACTTTTTAACTCCATCTGGCCAAATCCCTTTAAATTCAAGAGTATTCCTCAGAATGCTTAAACATATATATGAATGTTTTATAGGATATTACAGTGGGCAGTGTGTCTACAAAAGAAAGGCTGCCTTTACTGGGGCAAATCATGACTGCTCTTTCTGGAATGTTTCCGATGGCCAATTGCAGTTTCAGCTCTACTTGAATTTAAAGAGTCTACTGGAAGTTTTTCTGCCTTCCTGATATAGTGCACCAGTTTATAAGCCTAGTTCTAGACCTAAGTGATGCCCATATTCCTGCTTTAAGGATCGATTTGAATTCATATGCTCTCCTGCACTGACGCTGCTCAGGCAAAACAACTGCTTGGCTATTTTCAGAACTCATGAGGTCTTGCCATAGTCCCTTAGTGTTTCAATGTCATTGATAAACCGCTCCTCGCAGCCAGGGAGTCAGAAAGATTTCAGACCAATAAACAATATGTTTTTCTTATATTGGAAGTAAACTCAAACTATTACTGTGAAGTTTAGTTGTACTCAAATAGGAATTGGATTAGGATTATTCTAATTACAATTGAATCAGAAGCAGGACTTCTACTGAGTTGGAAACCCCACTAGTTCAACTAATTGACACTTTTAGAACTGGAAAATACTGGAATCGCTGTTTTAATCAGAAATTGCATGGAAAATAAATAAATGCACGGAAAACTGCCAATTTTTCACTATCAGAAAGATCTCCAACTTGGTCTCAGATAAACTGGTCGGTGTGACTAAGAAAATTCAGCCCAGCATTTGTAGTCTCAGTTGGATGCTTCACACGTTCTATTTATTTACTTCAAAACAAATGATACATAGATAGGCATTTAAATCAATGGCACTAGAGATGATAAAATAACATGGCCTGTGTTTCCACTGGAAATTTCAAGTATTTTGTGGTTTTTCAGTGATTTTTTTTGTAAGGTTTTGCAAGGAAAATTTAAAATCCAACCACAAAATACCTTTTTTCCCCCCCACTCCCTTTTTTTTCTGTCTCTGAAACCGATTCATGTAAGTGAAAGATTTTACCTCAGCTGTGTTATTATAAAAACTGTAGGTTTAAAATAGCAAGTGACCCACGAAGGTAATTTTTACTGTAACTGAAGATGGCTCTCATTGATTTCAGGAAGCAGTGGATGGGACCTTATATTTTCAGACATTACTGAAGGCTGTGAGGATGTGACCACAGTAAAGATAAGAGGTGAAAACCCTTCTTCCCAACACAATGAATTTTCTTAACCAGCTAGTTCAATATCTATCTGTCTGTCTATCTAGGTAGTATAAACATGTATGTAGGGAATTTTCTTTGCTTTGCCATAATGCAACTGGAAACACAGTTTTATTCAGATACCACTGGTTTTCTAGGTCCATTCCATTTCCACTGTGGGTTTGCTCAGGGGAGAGTTTCTGATGAACTGAGCTTCTCAGTCTTTCATCCCATAATATTTGTGTGTTGCTGTTGTTATTGCTTTAATTTGCTTTAGCTTTTTCCCCTAACTAAATTCCCCAGACATCTCACTTTTCAGATAAGGTACAAATTATTACAATTAACTGCTACTAAAATCACAAGAATGAAAAATATTAAACACCAGACAGGCAATTCCTCATAGTAGGTGCTCCATAAACATGCATCAAACAGATGGTCCCTGCTCCAACAAGTTTAACTTTTTACAAATGCCTATTCCCTGAATCTTGGCAGTATTACTTCAAAGGATATTACGGTCTCTCTTTTCTTCAAATCTAGATAAGAATAAAGGTGTCATATAGCACTAATGTATCCTGTTTCCCCAGACTTCCCAAATTTATGCTCTCCCATTGAATGAGATACCACCCACCAGGTGATGGGAATATGAAGAGCTTTGTGTAAGACACCTTTCCAAGCAAGACTTGGAGAGTACATTTTCTGGCATGAGCCTTTAAGGAAGGGGCTTACAAGTATCTGAAATTTTATCTGTGATATAAAATCACAGTCTCTTTCTCCTACCATTGATTTACTCCTCTCAAAATGAAGGGAGTCTGAACAGACACAAATCAGGCTTTGCATTGGATGGAGGAGTCCCAAAGCTGAAGGCCATCTGTAAGGCACCGCTACAAATAAATAAGATCCAGGTATATGGTGAGAGAATGAGCTGGGAGTTGCACTCCAATGTGTGAGCAAGAGGTAGGTGAGAAAGGGAAGATATTTTTTTTCCCCCTTAAACTTAATTTTCTGAGGAGAATACTTCATTATGTGTCACCCTCTCCTTCTCCTCCTAGGGCACTTTTTTCTGTCTCCAAAGTTCATCCATGTTAGATGATCCCGGTGTGTTTTAATGAAATCTGGAATTTTTGAAGGAAATTCGCACTTCTGACCAACAAAAGCACAATTCCTAAGCCCCACAGTTTTCTTGAAAAAGAAAAACCCCACCTAGACTCTAAGGAAAATTTCCAAATAGCTATAATAGACCTGGCAAATGTGATCATACCTTTATTTCTTGGATATCCGTAGCAACTGCTGTTTCATTTCCTTAGCTGAAATGCATGAGACTTGGTTCAGTCTTCTCTGATGCCTATAGTTTTAGTATTTATAATCTTGAATACTCTGTTGACTCCCATGAGGGTGAAGGGGTTCTTTTTCCCAGGTACTATAATGATTATCCTATCACTTGTAGCCTTGTTGAAATGCCAGACAGAAAGCAAATATGGGTGCGCAGAGAATCCACAAATAAGAAAAGCAAAGAAAATGTTTTTATAAATGCTGTGAAGGCTGAGTTTTGCACAGCTCTAATCTTTGTTTATAACACACAAGGAACTAGACTCTAATAACATCTGGGCACCAGTTCAGACTGACTAAACCCATGAAAACCTGATTTAAGACTCCCATAGCACCATCAGCTCAACCCTGTTACACAGAACAGCTATGAAGGCATTTTGTTAGATGATTAGGTGAAATATCTAACAGCCTTCTCAAGATGAAAATACTGTAAATTAAGAACAACATTTCTTCATGTTTTTTGGTGTGCTCCTCTTATTCACAGTGATACTGTCTTGAGTTTCTTGAAAAGAACTTGTTTTGGTAAAAGCACAGATAAAGGGAATGTTAAAGGCCATTCTAAGAGCGCCAGTATTAACATGCTCAAGGAAACTAACAGAAAATCTCCCAGAACTAAATGAAACTGCCTTTTTCATTTATTTTTTTCCTCCAGATTTAACAGTCTTTGTAGATCAGACTAATAGCTTGTCCCCTCATACACACACACCCCCCCTCTTTGATGGGGTCAAGGCAAGTGATGATATTTGAAAAACAGCAGGGAAATAATGAGTGTGTTAAGAGTTAAGTATAAATCTGACTTAGAGGCAAAGATCAGACTGCATTTGACTTCAAAGGCCCAGACAAAAATCTAATGTGAGAGCTTTTCTAACACTGTCTTATCATAGGCACAAGTTTCTGCTTCAACATTCAAAAAAATTTATAGTGTAGCTGTGCAATTTCCCATAAAGTTCATAAGTGCCATGAATTTCAAACCCACAAGTTGGCTGCTTTGAGAATTTTAGCTTGTACATCTCATTGTGAACAGAGCAGGTGTCTGTGAAAACAATGCCCATCTTTGCAGCTAAATTACCTTAGGTGAGGTTGATAAATCTGTAAGGAAGGCAGACAGCTAAGTACCTTACTTACGAGTTTGACTGCTCACTGAAGTAACAAGGCCATGATGTCATAAGTAAAGGTATGTTACCCTAGGTGTTACGGTTTGCAACATGCAGAAAAGCAGTGACATAATAAAATGACAAAATAAAGTTTTCCTTGTTTGGAGTGCAGAGCAGTGATTTTCATATTTTAATTTGCACAAAAAGAAAAAATCAAGGAAAAAAGACCAAAACAAACTTCGAAATGTTTCAGGCATGTTCATAGATATCAGAAAGCAAATTAAGTCTCCTGATCAATTGGCTTTGTAGAGCTCCCTTGTCTATAAGTACATGATGGTAGCAGTGTGAGATGAAATAACTAAGCTTTTTCATGTAACATACCATTTCCCAACTGCTACTTAAATACAACCATTAAAACACTCCTCAGATGTAACCACTAAACCCCCGAGTAATCTCATGGCTAGTATTACACACATTCCATGAACCTGTTTCCATTAGTGCTGCTCTTTCAGGAAGAACAACTGCCATTTTTCCTTTCAACATTTACTACTACAGGTTGGACAGCATTTCCCTGGGAAAATGCATTTTTCTTTGAAAACTGCAGCCATTTGTTATAACTTCAAAGGTGGACGCAGCACGCATTGAGCTTTCACTTAAAATAAGGTGATTATTTGGTCTCTTAATTATTTGCCCTTTAACATCTCTGAAATGTGTTAGATTTGAATTCCTGCTTTCCCCTATCCTTTTGCCATTTCTTTTACTTATAATTATGAACAAGCAGTGTTTAGCCTGTACAGTGAAACAAAATTTAGGAACATTATACTTTTCAGTCTTTGCAATAATATGTGAGGAACAAACAGCAAGGTTTTCATCCTTATGCTATCACTCATCTGCCAGCACAGACTGTTCTGTTCATGTGTTTACTGGTGTGTGTGGTAGGGAGCTGCCCCAGTGCTTAGCTAGATATTACTGTAGTAATGTCAAGTACTCCTCAGAAATAAACTGCGAGCACTGAACTGAAACAAACTCACCAGGTAACCCAAATGAAATGTGTTTGACAGAGTCCTTCAAATAGCTTTTTCTACATCAGATTGTTGTCATGTGTATCATTGAGAGCAATCATCAACCACTACAAAATATGTCGCTTTTTTCTTTCGCCATTTGGCTTTCTCCAAGGCTTTGTCATTCAGTTCCAGGGCTGACATTTTATAGTTTCTGACAAAGCAAGTTGTTATTTTCGGAGTCAGATAATCACTTTCCAGTTCTATGTCTTTATATTAAGCTGATGGCCGAGAATATCTTCTTGAAATCATATTAATCTTTGTGCTAACGATACAATTTTATTACTACCTTTTCCCCATAGAAGAGAGCTACTCTTTAAAGACAGCTTCAGTTTCCTGAATTAGAAAGGTCTGAATTGCTTTTTGGTTATTTAATGTAACCACCCTAAAGTTCATAATTATTCAGCAAATGGAATTTTGTTTCTGGAGCAGTTAGCTGTTCTGGGAAAGGTATCAAATGGGGACACAACAGTAAATTCCCCCTTAAATATTTCCCTGTGCATAAGTAGAAACAGGTCCATACACATATGTAATTACTTTTAAAATTAAATACTGAATCATTTATATATTCTAGCTATTATCAGCAGTGAAACAGCTGGTTTTGTCCTCAGTATCTTTACCAGCAGTTTATGATAGACAATGAAGATTCCTCCCACCCCTGAAGAGATAATAGAGAAATTTAATTTAAAAAAATATTAATATCTAAGGATTTTTTTTTTTATCTTTGTTATTTTATATTTTATATTTCCTATTTCCTTCTATTGTGAACTAGTGTTTTTTTCAGCTGCTGCTGCTGAAATGCACTTCATATTTGGGGGGGTTAAAACCAGACTGATTGACAATGATATATATAACTGGAACAAACCTTACATCATATAGACAAAAATAGGACAAACACTAAGATATTTGACAGTGATCATACACTCCCCAAAGCCTTGTTTTGTTTTTTATTGGCTTTGTCTGTTTTATGCCTACATAAAGCCCCAAGTGAAAATTCTGACTATTGAGAAACATATTTGCTATTTCTTAAAACTCTATCCTTTCAACTTTGTTAGAAACTTCTTGATTTTACAAACGTTCCTCAGAATTCTTCCTGAGTTATTCAAAGAGCCATCTTAACTTACCCATTGTGGCATTTCAGCTATTACTGTTTGGATTGTGGTAGACTCGATGGCTATACCTCACATGTAAAGAACCTCATCGCTTTATGGACGTATTTTGACCTGTGCTTCAGTATTCCTTCCTGGTAAGCTTAGAAGTTACCTGTTCATTGCTAGCTTGAACAGTGAGTTTTGTGGTTTAGGTATTTTGTACTGACCTGTTGATGAGCAAAGTCTCATGGTAGCTTCTTTATCCTCCCCAGCTTTTCTTTGTTTATTTGCCTTTTCATCATAGATGTAAATAGAACAGTATGAAGTAAATTGCCTTACATTGCTGTACATAACTGGTGAGAGACATAGTTCTGTTCACCCCAAAAAACCTGCCTGGACAGCTGCCAGGCAAGAAACTGAGGAAAAAGAACGTCTTTGTGACATGCAACACATTACTTGCTTTTAACATATCATAAGCTAGACTGGAACAGTTTGAAAACTCCAGCAAAGAGGAGGAAAGATAGAGAAGAATCCATTGTTCACAGTAGACTACACAGCTCCTCTACAAGATAGAAGAGATTGGTTATGACCAACATCCAGCAACCTGTGAATTGAGGGGAAGGTCCGGTTCTAAACATGTCAACACTAGGATCTCTACCCATGTACCCATTAAACAGCACCAACACAAACAGGCCTCGTACTCCTTGATAGTGATGTGCAACACCTGTTCAGTCTTGCTTGCTGAAGCTTTACTTTTTTGTTGTAGGTGGCAAGCATATTTAATGTCCTGAAGCTGCTGGTAGTTAATTGAGGCTCTGTGTGGGAGTCAACCAGAGTAACTATTTGCCCACACTGTGGAGAACTCCTTTTGCTTTAGAACTGAACTGAGTGGGATGGATGCACTCCCTCTGCTAACTGGCATGATGGGCATGTTCAGTTGGAGCAAACACCATCCGTTTAGAGTTGGCAACAAGCAACACCTCCAGACCATGATATTCCATGCTTCTGGAACCTCACAGCTGACTACAGTAAATCAGTGATATCAGTCTCCTATATAAAGAAATTGATTAGAAGTCTAATTTAGTATAATCTCAGATTAATTCTCACCCTCTAATAATTTTTTGTTTTCTTCTTTGGAGAATAAAGAACGTGAATAATTTTGTCCATTCGACTCTGCATTTGATCATGAAATATTCCATGGATAAGCTCTTGGCTGGCAGGAACTTCAACAAATGTGTAAGGTATTCATCCAAGTTGGGTGCTTTTTCATGTTTTTCAAAGACCTGAGAAGAGAACAAAGTATAACTGGAGATTACCATGGGAAACTTGAACCTATTAAGTGCAACTTAATATACATGCTAGTGTAAACTACGTGCTCCACCAGCATGCTTTTGCACAAGCATCAGTTGGCATGCTGTACACCTCTGCAGCATGACCTTGTTTAAAGAAGAATCTGATAGACACGTTTTGAGCAGCTGGGACAATAAAGGAATGGTTTTCATGCATTTGATGAATAAGCAGTGATGTTTGCGTAAATATGTTGGTATCTAAAGATGTATGTAAAGGGATCCAAAGAAAATGGAGGTATTTATTCTTTGCCTTTCATTTATTTTTAGCATCTCAAAATGAACCTTCCTAGTAAGAAGGCAGCACTGTATCTTGTCCTGGGTTGAGAAATTCTACCTTTTGTTAATAATCTCATACTAAATTATTATCTACTCTCTCAGCATTCTTCAACAAAACTATTCATGTAATATTAATAAAAGTGCATACATAGACACTGGGATTGGTCTGAAAACAGTACACAAACAAGAAAATAAATGAAAAGGCTATATATCCAGGAGATTAATCACAAAGAATAACTAAGTCAGTTGCTGTCAAATGGCTTAAGCAAAAGCCAGAAGGAAAGGCTAATCAAATGCTTAAGAAAGTGATCTGTCATTTTATTTCTACCTGTGCCAAAGGTGTCCCCTCTGCCCTCATTTGACCATAAGCAATTTAATTTCTCTGCCTTCAGACTGCAAAATGGTGATGATGTTCTGTCTCTTCCAATTTTCAGTCCCTTGGTGTTATATCTTGCTTTAACCTGTTTTTGCTTGAGGCTCATAGGTGTAATTTAACCAAGAAATCCTGACAATGTGATCTACACTTGTGAGATGCATCTGCTGTGTTTGGATCATGGTTTCATTAGGTCCTCTGCCCTGCCCATATTTGCAATGGTACTTACAGGGAAATACTGGAGACAGTGTCCAGTATTGGACTTACAGTCCAGTACTGGTAGTTACAGGGAAATACTGGAGACAGTGTCCAGTATGACTCCATAGTCATTACGCAGCAAGGAGAGAAAGGTTCCCATCCTGGCTCTCTTATGCTTTTTCTTCTGATTTATGAGATACCCACAGTTACATCTTGCTTTAAAACATATCTTGTATTTCCATTCTGTGACAGCTAAAATAAAATTCGGATAGAGGGAAGGCCAATTCTGACTGAATTTACTTTATATCTACCTTACTTTCCACTCACTGTGGTGAGTTGACACTGAATGGATGCCAGGTGCCCACCAAGGTGCTGTATCACTCCCCTCATCAGCAGGATGGGAAGGCGGAAGAAAATAAGATGAAAAAACTTCATGGGTCGTGATAAAAGCAGTTAAATAGAGCAAAAACGAAGGCCGTGCATTGAACTAAAGGAAAACAGAAATTTATATGTCAGTTCCCATCAGCAGGCAATGTCCAGGCATTTCCTAGGCAGTAGGGCTTCAATATGTGCAGAGTCCTTCCATAAGACAAATGCTGTAATAACGAATGCCCTCTGCCCCTGCTTTCTCTTAGCTTTATTGCTCAGCAGACACAGTTCACAGAAATTTTTAGACTGTTTTCTAAGGAAACCAGACCCATGCTGTTTCCTCATCACTCCCTAACAACTTCTGATCCCCTTGTCCAGAGTTAACTGTTTAAAACAATGTCAGTCGTTCAGAACCAACCCTGCCAGAAGAAAACAGAGTGACATATTTCAGATGGCAAATGCATCCAGAAGATACAACATTCAGTAGGGAGTAGCACAAACCATTAATGGAACTGAATAATGTTTCCAAAGGGCACAGACTACTGCATATTGCACTTTTTTACCTTGCCATTGCAAATAGCAAGGCTAGAAAATACTGCAGTAAATTAATCTGCTGTTGCAGTGCCAAAAGCCTTTCTCACTCAGCAAGAGGCAGATCAATCCATAAACACTTATTTCTGGGCCACCAAAAAAGTGCAGAGGACAGTGAAGATCAGAGGTGTTTCAGGACAGGTTTAATTATTTAGTAGACTATTAATCCTGTCTTCAAACCTAAAGGAAATTTTACTCTATTTTCATCTCCTAATTTCAGTTCATCTTTGAACTGGAAAACTTGAAGGGAGAAACAATCACAAGAACAATCTGTGCAAGGCCTCATACGTGACTACTCTGATGAAGCAGGTTATATTGGGCAGCATGAAGAAGGAAAGACTGACTTGTTTCCAAAGAGACTGCAGACCCTTAGAAGCATTCTTTCACCTCCGCACTCACTTGCCCTGCGGAAGAGCCCATTGCTTCACAGAGACGCATAAAAGACCCTCAGACCCTTACCTCCACAAATGTAGCATTGTACGGCTTGTGTATGAATGCATATAGGCTGCCAAGTGCAAGTCCCATGTAGTGACTAGTTTTTATGTCCTCCTGCTTTCCATTGTCACCTTTCCTCACAGCTTCACATGGACTTCCATGAGCTGTAGAGTGGTCCTTCCCTTTTCAAGGGAACAAAAGGCTTGTCACAGCCTACTCCTTAGCATGGTAAGGAGGATTAAAGCTGCACAGCAATGTCAAATTCATCTGAACAAATGGATCCATCATTCCTGTGATGTGAACAATGTTTAAGAGAAGGCAGGAAGACCTCAAAAAGTTCAAAGGACTAATCAAATCACATTGATTTAATGCCTTTTGGACGTTCAACTTGCTAGCATCTGATCCCATCTTGCTGATGTAGTACAGTTCACAAGGCAAGGCTCACACTGGTTGTCTCACAGCTTGGCTTTGAATTTTCTTGCCTCCTTCTGTCTATTGATTCATTTCTTTGCACCCAAAGTATTTTTCTGGGATAGCTTTTAGTATGACCTGATACTTTCAGATTACTTTTGCATGTTTTAGGGACATAAATTTCATTTTTCAGTCTGTAGAATTAGATTCATTCACAGTCTTTCTAATAAAATCCTTTTTTAATTCTTCATTTTTTTTCAGTTTACCCAACACAAAGTACACCCTGCTGTCCTGCCCATTGAGAAATCATTTTCTCCTTGTCATAGAATCATCGAATCGTAGAATAGTTAGGGTTGGAAAGGGCCTTAAGATCATCAGGTTCCAAACCCCCTCCCATGGGCAGGGACACCTCACACTAAACCATGGCACCCAAGGCTCTGTCCAACCTGGCATTAAACATCGCCAGGGATGGAGCATTCACAGCTTCCTTGGGCAAACCATTCCAGTGCCTCACCACCCTCACAGTAAAGAACTTCTTCCTTTTCTTCAATGTAAACTTCCCGTTTAAGTTTTAACCCATTACCCTTTGTCCTATCACTACAGTCCCTAATGAAGAGTCCATCCCCAGCATTCTTATAAGCCCCCTTCAGATACTGGAGGGCTGCTATGTGGTCTCCACACAGCCTTCTCTTTTCCAGGCTGAACAGCCCCAACTTTCTCAGCCTGTCTTCATACGGGAGGTGCTCCAGTCCCCTGA
>WYDI02008834.1:0-10632 GCA_009867235.2 Psittacus erithacus | reverse complement strand
AGGTGGGCTGATGCCAACCTTATGGAGTTTAACCATGCCAAGTGCAAGGTCCTACACCTGGGTGGGAGCAATCCCAGACACAGCTACAGGTTAGGCAGAGAAGAGATTCAGGGTAGCCCTGCGAAGAAGGACATGGGGGTGTTGGTTGATGGGAAGCTCAACATGATCCAGCAGTGCATCCTCGCAGCTCATTCAGTTTACCATATCCTGGGCTGCATAGAAAAAATAAATGTGTCCAGCAGGTCAACAGAGGTGATTCTCCTCCTCTAATCTGCTCTCATGTGACCCCGCCTGAAGTATTGTGTGCAGTGCTGGGGCCCCCAACATAAGAAGGATGTGGACCAGTTGCAGTGGGTAAAGAGAAGGGCCCTAAATGTGATCAGAGTGCTGGAGCGCTTCTCCTTTGAATATAGGCTGAGAGAGTTGGGCTTGTTCAGCCTGGAGAAGAGAAGGTTCCAGGGTGACCTTAGAGCAACTTCCAGTACTTAAAGGGACCTACAAGAAATCTCAAGGAGGACTTTTTATAAGAGTAAGAAGTGACAGGACAAGGGGAAATGTGTTTAAACAGAGAGAAGATAGATTTAAAGTAGATATAATGAAAATATTCTTCATATGAGGGGAGTGAGGCCCTGGCACAGGGTGCCCAGAGAAGCTGTGGCTGCCCCATCCCTGGCAGTGTTCAAGGCCAGGTTGGATGGCACTTGGAGCAACGTGGTCTAGTGAAAGGTGTCCCTGCCCATGGCAGGGGTGTCAGAACTAGCTGATCCTTAAGGTCGCTTCCAAACCAAACAATTCTATGACTCTATAGTATAGATGGTCATCACAGAGCACTGCATAACAAGGTTCTGGACTGCAATAGCCATCTATTCGCCTGACAGGAAACTGTCCTGTTTTCTCCCCCGTAGTCTTTTGGGCCCAAGTCCAAACATAAGCACTGTCTCACAGGAAGATATATCTGTGGTCTGCCTGTTTGGAAAACTTCTGTTTCTATGTTCTTGTCATCTGTGTATCCGTGTGACATACTGCCTTTCTTGCTTTATGAAATCTTTGTTTTGTGCTAACTCACCCATAATAATCCTCTGCCTTGGCAAGATTCCCTTTTTTTCATTCTATTTCCTGGTTGTTAGCAGGTTTTGTGAGCGTATATTTTTTCCTTAAAAATAACTGAAATTTTTTATACCCTTACAGTGCTGCTGTTCTTCCCACTATTGTGTTCACAGAGTCAAGTAGTCATGACGCACAAGTAGAATACGAATTATGTACACATTAGGATAAGAAGCAAAGCCATGCGGTTGTTAAAGTCATTAGATTCAAAGTGAGATGTCAAGAGGGAATTCTGTAGACACATAAATTCCTCTTGGTCACTGGAAACTTCCAACTTTCCTCTTCCACTTTGCTTTCAGAGGCAGGTCTTGCGCAGAAACCAAGTGTTGTGAACGGAACTGGCGAAAAAGCCTTCCCAGAAATAACTTTTGAACAAAGGAGGACAAGGAAATTCTCTTCATAGCAATAAAAATATAAACAAAAATAGCCCTGATGTGTTGGACAAATAGGATTAAAATGAACTGAATATGTAAAGCCAGCTAAACCCAGAGAACATTGGACATGATCAAGTGGGATGCTATTTTATAATAAAAAGTGTCAAAAGCAGCACTCCGATCAAGCAATATTAAAACATTCTAACATTCAGAGTCAAAATAAACCATTACAGAATAAATCATTGCAAAATAAACCATTGCAGAAATGTAGGCTAGAACACTTTCTGTGCTGAGAGTGAAGAAAAAGCCAAGCTGGAATTTATCAGAAATGCCTTTTTCCAGTAAGCAGCAAATGACTTCACCAGGCAGATGTCTTCTGCCTTCAAGACTTAAGGTTACTTATGCCAACTCTGTCCTCCACAGTCTCTAAACCAATGAATTCTGTTAGGGGATGTTCAAATCAAAGTTCCCCATTGCTTTTGTTTGCAAAATGAAGACTAGCTGATAAATTCAGATGCATTGTGATTCAAGTGAATCAAACTCCAGATATGCTGTGATCAGTATAAACTATATTGAGATCACTGAACATTTCTCTTTGGCTTATTTCTGTTCATTGCTGTAAGCTGAATTTATTAAATGGCAGCAGACAATGCAGAAACACATGCAGACATACACAGACGCATACATACACATATTTTAAGAGAGAGACAAAAGGACACATTCAGTCCTTTATCAGCTTTGAATCCTATTTTAAGATAATTATATGCCTTATGAATAAAGTTAACATTTAGCAGTAAGAAAATAAGAAATAGTGCTGTATAATCCATTCACCAGCAGTAGCACTACACTTGGAGAAAATGTTTAAAACATCCAAGTGGGATAAGGTCAATAGGCCAAGCTGCAAATTACAAATTTCTGACACATCTCCAGTATGTTTTATTAGGTGGCCTTTGTGCAGCTTGATAACAAATGTGCTCATTATCAGGAAGAGATAAGCAGCATTTGCCTGGTGAAGACTGAAATGTTGAGTTCTAGAAGTCTTCTGCTGCAAGCATTTTGTTCTCTTTTGCATTTATATACCTGGAAAGACTACTACCACTGGCAAAGTCAAGCACTGCTTCACCTGTAAGCAAATCACTCTTGAAAAATGATGCAGCTGTAGGACACTTATACTCATTACAGTGTGAAGAATCAACCTATATTATTGTCAAAGGATCATTTTGGCTCATCATTGGCATTGACATAGGCCAACAGGCTAACAGTATCTGTCATCTGGCTGTTTTTGAAGAGCTGACAACTCAAGCCAGAGAAATGTAGGGAAACATTTATTCACCTGGTCTCTGCAAAAGGAAAATCTGTCTGAATAAAGTGTTTCCTTGTGCTTTTGTTTATATATTAATGTTCTTATATGAAAATATTCCCAGGACCAATGCAAATCCTAAGGACATTCCTGTAGAATAAGTATGGATGAGGAGAGTGAAAAATCATCAATCACCTTGTTTTGTTGGCCTGCAAATGCCTGAACACTGACAGTGTTTTGAATCCAAAGGGAGATGGATAAATTGCAGCCTCTCCTCATCCACCTGAGAGACACCATTTCTGCCTGAAGAACCACTGGGGACAATCCTTTCTTCATTTTCTGATCTATGTCCACATGCGCTAACTCTTCTGCTATGACTAGTCTACATGGGCATGCCCCCAGAATATATTAGAGTTTAAAATTACACTTATATTCAAATCTTATGGTCAAATCTTTTCACATTTTAAAGCAAAATCTGACAAGGATTTTTTTTTTTCACTAGATTGTAGTCATGTTAACATTGGGTCAAAGCATTTTTGCACTGTGCTGCAGTCATTACAGAAATTGTGTGGTATTTGTTGTATGTTCCTTTAAACATATCTGTAAATGATTAGGCTTGATGTAGGCAAGCCAGAGTGGAATATTTTGGCCTTTGGTACTCAGGAGAGCTGATAATTCCCTGCAACAGGTTAACTTTTCTATCTTGCAGCAGCTGTCAAAGAACTCAAAGACGAGCATCATCAAAATTGCTCACCATAGTCCTGTTTTCTCTCACTAATGCTAGCAGGGTTACATCAGCTTCAGTCTGAAAAATCAGCTCAGTTTCTCCACAACTGTGGACGAACATGCTGAAATTTAAGCATGCTTAAGAACATGATTAAGTTCATACTTAAATTTATAATTATTCCAGAAAAGATTAAGTTCTAGCAGATGTTTTCATTACACTCTATGCTTTGTTGAATTATCTTCTAAGGACCAATTTATGTGATATGTTAGCTGTAGAGTCATTTCTGATAACTACTGATAGTAGGATATCTCCTTTTGGTAGCAGGAGATATTCAGTACCTTTCTAGGCCTGGGATTTTCAACATCTTTAGAAGCATTTTTAGAAATAATAGTAATGGTGATGGCTTTTTTAACCTTACATTGGCACTTTAATGCATGATGTTTACTACAAGTTACAGTGACATTAAAAGGGAAACACTCTTAATTCAGATAGCAGATAATGTCCCATTGTACCAGACATGTCGACTTCTACCACATTTATTAAATCCATTGCTAATTCTGTGAGATTACATAAATTAGACTTTCCTTAACTGGCAGTTGCAAAATAGACTCCTTAGGAACATTTCATCTAGCAGAAGATTTAAAATTCCATTATTAGCAATGGCAGCACTGTGGCTAAAAGAAGGTAGGCTTGCCTGATATTTTGTCTAAAATAGTCAGGGTAATTGATGATGAGAGAGGGAGGGGGCAGGGGGGGAGAACACCCATTATCTCAGTGATTGATATAGGCCTTTTTCTAATTACATCAGCCCTTTGCAGTGGAGACAGGTCATGGTACTTATAGATTTGCAGCTAAGGGCTTAAGAGTATTTGACAAATAACTATAATTTAAAACACAATTATTAAAAAAGATAAGATGGATGCTGTACAACTTTTTCTGCGCATGTAGGACACCAAAGGAAGAATGGAAACTTTTCCACAGTTGAGAATATGGCAAGATTATATCTGGAGCTGTTTCACCAAAATTACAAAGGGGGAGCTAGTATTTTAAAATTGAAATTATTTTCCCATATTATCTGATCCAAGTAATAAGAACATGAAGATAAAATGCATATAAATCCTTCATTTTTATTAAGGGTTATTGCAGGGCAAGGCAAGATTCCTAGGCATACAGGTTTATAGCTATACCTCCACAAAGTGAATGCAAAACTACGGTAAACCAATCATTTCATCAAGGTCATCATGACTGATGCAATGAATGAAAACATTCAATCTTACAAAGGGTGGAGACTGATATCCAGAAATGTTACAATCTCTTATATTTCAGATCTCTGTATTCAAAAACTCTGAAATAAAGGATCTCTTAAAAACTTGGATATTAACGAAGTTAAGTCACAAAACTCTCCTTGGTTCCAACAAAACCTGTTGTCTTTCCTTGAATTCCTCATAATTATTATTTAAATAAAAAAGAAAACACAGTGGAATGATTTTTAAAGCTGACAAAACACCCATAACTGATTATAACCTATGAACCATCCATGCAGTGAATACTAGATAACGCAAGTAAGAACGTAGGCTTCATGAGAGTAACATGAGTTTCCCATCATGACAGTAACAACTGCTGTCATGCTCTTAATTCTCAGCTGAAATAGATTTTCTAGACTGGGCCTGACTCTTCAAGAATAGTAATAAATCACTTGAGAAGACAGTAGTTCCCAGGGAATTGTTAATCATTCCCAGACAGAAAAAACTGAAATGGCTCATCTTAAGGGATGGAGATGGAGACAATGTAAATGGACCTGAAATACCTGTTGCTACAATAGAAAGAAAAATCCCGATTTCTGTGCTTTCAGTGAATAAAAAACGAAGCAGTGAGGTTAAAATGAAGAAGGAATAATTCAGGAAAAGCCATTGAGAAAGCTTTAAGAGAAAGTGTAAAATGCTGAAACAAATTCCCTGGGGATGTTGTAGAGTTCTGCTCGGAGATCTTAAAGAATAAGTTAGATAACATCTGTCAGGAATAGCATTTGTACAGTTCATCCTGCCTTAGGGAACAAGGGGGAACATGGCAAACAATTGAGCTCCTTTCCTAGACATACTTTTTTGACTAAAATAGGCAAAATACTTCCCAGAATAAGTTCAAGTTTAAATATCATAAACTAAAATTCAAATTATCAGGGTTATTACTTAAGTTCATTGAAAAAAACCTCTCAGAGTTTTCATAGAAATTTCCAGTTATGTTACTTTAACAGACTATATTTAAAGATGATAAAATCATCAAACACAGTAGATAAGAAAAGGTCATTTGCTTGCTGTGAATTTCCAGTTACAAATCAGTACCGTACCCTTAACTCTGAACATTCTGGTTTTCAAGAACAAACACCAACAGAAATGTTATTTAAAGCATATTATTTATTTTCATTTGTTTGGGGGATAAATGGCAACAATTTTCTTTTCCTCTTTGTCTCTTTTCCCATATTCTTTTGTCCTTAAGCAACACATGGGTATTTATTATAGCTTGGCTGATTTCCTTTTGGTCTGTGCATTTTTGTTGAGAAATTGAAAAATGTAAATGAAGATCCTGAAAACTTTTAATCTGAAAAATTTTTATCTGAGAAATATTTGCTCATGCAAGTACTGCCCAGCTCTCAGAGTTATTATTCCCATATAAAGAACATCCAAATATTCTGGTCTGTTGTGCACATTGTAAAAGCTCTGATAAAGATACGCAGTTCACAGTGACCTTCTAAAGTCAAAGAAATAAACATGCTGTGTTATGATTTTGGTTCCTCGGTATATCTAAATGTGGATATGGTACAGAACTCAGGATGAAATTTCTTGATTTAGCTTCCATCTTAAGCTGCAATTTGAAAGTGGACTGTGCCCACTCTTAAAATCAATCCACTACGTTAAGCCTAGTGCCTCTTTAAGACAGCTGGAGTATCTGATCTGTAGGATGCTGGGAAAAGCTCATGAGAGACCATATACCCTTCTGGTGCCACACCTGAAGGCGAAAGAAATACTCTAGGGTTCTTAAAATCTGAATTGCACCTGAATTTCTCACTCCTCCTTTAGATACCTGTTTCTTTTCAATTCTCTCTGTGCTGCATACACCCATAACACAAAGCAGTCACAAAAGTTGCATCAGCTTGGTCTTTTTCTTGCATCATTGAACTCACAGTGGAATTAATAACACAAACTAACCCCAGCTCACAGACTGATGTTGTACAGATAGTTTTAAGTCACAGCTTGAAAGTGTCGCAATTCAAAAATATGGACAGATCCTTAAATCTCAAGGATGAAATTGTTTCTTTTACCGTGAACAGGATAGACATCAAATTCCACCACTGAGATTAAATGAGCACAGACCAGAAAGAATACAAGTTATTCCTCCTTGGTAAAAAAGGCAGGCAACAAAAGGTACGGACATTCTATAGAGAAATTGCCCACAAAACAACCAGCCCAATTCTGCTGTTGGCATATGTGATAATGAACTCTTCCCACCCATTGCAATGAAACAAATCCAGCCTTTTAGTTCTAGGCTCTATTAGGTATTTTTTAACCTTTTTAAGCTTCTCAGTCTACACACAGAATGGTGGCTAACTTTTTACTGTAGCTTGTTGCAACTATGAGCTATTTAAAGGTCTACATTGTAGTGATGGGGAACCTTAACAGTGGTTCATTCACTCTTTTATGTCTGTACTTGGACTTTTTTCTTCTAAGAGAAAAAATAATAAAATTAACAAACTGGAAGGAATTTAGGAAAAAAACAAGATAATAAATCATTACCGTATCTGGAGATTTATGGAATGAAAGTAAAAAATAAAGAAATTGAAGCCAGGGCCATAAGAATTGGAATCTGTCTGCTTAAAATTAGAGGATCTATGACACACTCTGTCATGCAAAATAAATGGATTTTTAAAAAACACAGGTTTCCCATTATTAATGTTGTCCATTATATATTTTTCATTTTTTTTAATGTGGGGTTTAATGTTCAGAAAGAGGATAAATGAAGATTAAGAAGCATTGGTAAGAGGATAGCCTAAAAGTATCATCATACTAATGAAAAAGCAGAATTATTTAATTCAGGATCAAGAGCAGGGGTAAAAGTCTGTTGTGTTCATTCATTTGTTTTCTAAAGAAAATTACGTAAACATCATTAGTGAAGCATTTAAAGCTGCTCAGGAATAAAGATTTAAGCAATGTATTTTCAAAAGAGAATGAAGTATCCTTCTAATACTTAACTTTCATCTTGATGTACATCTCGACAGAGTCAAATGATTACAAATACTGATACAACTTGGAGAGAACACATGATAAAAGTAATGAAGCATTAAAAAACAGAGGAACTTGTCTTTTTATTGGCCAAGAATATTCATACAGTGCTTCTGAAAATCTTGACTTTACAATTGTTCAGACATTTCTAGTCTGACATGACTCAGAAAGATGATGTCCTAAACACATATCAGAGCTTCCTAAGCAGGATCAGGGCTGACTCCCTTCACTCACATGCAAGTATGGACTCCTGTGTGAAATTATGCTTGCAAATATGAGTTATGCTTTTGGCAATTCCTAGTCTTTTAGGACATCATTTTAATTCCTTTAAAAAGCTTTCACATTCTCTAGTCCTCTATTAAACATATGCCACACTTCATCCAGCTCCAAAGAGGATAATGAATATATAAATAAATCCAATGAATGCTCTCCGAAACAGGGATTTCTGATTTTTTTATCTCTGTGCACTTTGTCATACTGAGATTTCAGGGCTGCAGTTTTCTAGGAGGAAATAATACAATTTCTCCCAGTTGCACTTCTTTTCAACTCATTCTTGGGAAAAATAACCAATCTTGATCCAAAACTGACCCTAAAACAGCCCAGAAAAAAAAAAGTAGTGGAGCTAAGACTAAGCTAATACTGTCCAACTGACACAATGCAACACACACTTGATAAGAATTCAGACCAAGCTTTTGTGACACATCTATCATGTAAGTTAAGACATTCAAAGGATCTGAACAAAATCCTTAATCTGATTTAGTTTTACCTGTTTCAGTGTTCTTCAGAATAAAATAGACATTTGAAAACAAATATGCAGCTTAATGGAATTTCACTGCAGTGATTCAGAACAATATTCATAAGAGGAGGTCCCAAGAGTTACCATCTACTCCATTTTTCTCATTGTGTTACTGTTCTGTGCATGGTATACACTTACACACTAGCTGTATAATACGCAAAGTTTATTAAACAAGCACACTAAAGTGAATAAGCAAACTAAAGCATGCAAGCACACTAACACAAATTGGGTATCTATCTATCTATGCTGAATAAGTACAGTAAAGTAAATTAGATATAAATATATATATAAGTAAAGCACAGAGGAAAATCAGCAATGCATCAAATCATTACTGTAAAAAGAGAACGGAGATTAAGAGAAATACACCATCGATCACCACCAAATTATCATCTAGGCCCATACTTAACCTGCAAATCCTGTTTCAGCCAATGCCAGGACTCTCAGGTAATCGGGAAAGTTCCTACATGGTGCGTCCATCCACAGGTGAGGCCTCAGATTTGGCTACAAGCGGATCCCGCTCTTACACCCTTAGAAGCACAATCGGATTTATGCCAGCTCTGTCACGTTCACTCTTGTGGCTTTCACATGTTTCTCATGATTTCACTATTGTCCATACTGGGAGTGACGGCCCTGGTTTGGCCAAGTATGAAGGTCATAGAACAGCTGCACACCTCTGTTTTCCTGCCTTCTTCTGACAAACAGTCACGAGGAACACAAAGATATATACTCTACCAAATACACTGACAAAAACCATACTTTGCTATGTCTCTCAGTCATGAGTGGGAATTACATCAAATTAATTTTTTCTTTCCATTCGATTCCTTTTAAAAAGAAGGGAGACCTGTTCTCAGTGGCTGTGGGCTGCAGCAGAAGTTGCATGTACACGTATTCATTTCCCAAATGATTAGTACTTAAGGACTGAAATAAGTATTAGTATTTAAGGGAAAAGGACACAATCTCAGTAGAGGGCCTTAGGTGTGAATATGAGGCCCAACTCTTAAAAAAGTCTATTTAACTTCTTGAACAGACATTTTGGTGTTAACTTTATCTCTGCAAGGTGCAAATTTTACTCTCTCTACTTGAAATAGGGTACTTCAAAGATTATGTATTTGAACAAGGAAATCATTGGCAAAAGCAAAACCAAAACTGTCTATCACATGAGTATGGAATATCGGCATTTCATTAAAAAGTATCATGTTGGGCTTCCAATGCTCTCATTCACACATATCCATCTATAAGTAGGAAAACATTTAAATACATCAAAATGATTAGGAGCAGGGGGCTGTATTTATTTACGATCATTTAAATTGTCTTAATTGGCAAATAAATTATCCTCTGAAAATGTACCATTAGAGCTATTTTGTATTAAACTTTATTCCTTTCTCACATGAACCTTTTAAACAAAACTGAAAACAAGAAACCTACTATACTGCACCAGACAATTTATTTTTCACATACATAACTTCTGTAGGAAAAACTGTCTAATTTTTATGTAACTTTTTAATCTTCCAAAATTCAGAAGTTTGAATATCTAGAAAGATCACAAGAATTTTACTTCTTTCTGTAACACAAAAAAAATACGTTGCTCATTGTATAACCGAGAAAAGAGACTATCTGGAATGCAGCCTGGCAAGATGGTGCTACTTGTCCACATTCCTCCTTTTTAAATTACTATTATGTGAAAGACAGGAATGACAATGGAGAATGAAGAACTTCTATTTAGAGAATAGACACAAAAACGTAACTTCAAAAACACCTTTGAAAAGGCAAAAATATTCATTGCCAAGAGGATTTATATATTTGTATATATTCTGATCTTATTTTTGCCAGAGTAACTAGGTGCAAATACAACAGCCTCAGTGAAGAGTAAATTATACCAGAGTGTCAAAATTTGTTGGTTGATATTCAAGGACTAGCTACTACAAGCTCAGGAGTGTTGCACCCCAACTAGAAGGAAGTGCAGCAGGAGGACCAGGAGACCTCCTTGGATGGATAAGGAGCTGCTGAGGAAACTTCAAAGGAAAAAAAGAGGCTTATAAAAGGTGGAAGCAAGGACA
>WYDI02008832.1:0-19834 GCA_009867235.2 Psittacus erithacus | reverse complement strand
AAAGAGAAAGAGAAAGAGAAAGAGAAAGAGAAAGAGAAAGAGAAAGAGAAAGAGAAAGAGAAAGAGAGAGAAAGAAAAAGGAAGAGAGAGAAAAGAGAAAAGAAAGAAAGTTCTTCCTATTAAGTGGAGATAAAAAGTGAAGAGACAAAAACTTTGGCAAAAGAAGCTTATTGAGTGACTGATCAAGTGACACAAAGTAATACTGATTCACTCTGTGAACATATATCACGAGTTGCTATGTGAATAAAAGACATACTGTGCCTCATATCATACGGAGGTCATCAGTTAATGTTATTTAAAGTTCCATCTTTGTATAATGGTTTGCACAATGAAGATATTCTGCAATGGAAAATAGGAGTAATTATGTAGAAAGTTAAAAGGAAAGACAAACAGTGTCATTACTTGTTCTACCATGGCATCAAAAAGCTTAGAATTTTATGACTGTTACTTACACATAAAATATTTTTTTTTTTACAATGAGTGAATTTTACGTAATGCAAATAGTTTATCTTATTTTCTTACCAAATGTAGGCCTGGATATAAGCATAGTATATTTAAATTATTTCTATTCTTAATAGAAGTCTCAGGAGAAAGAAAAACATTAGGTTGTTAATAGGTAGAAACTAGAACAGAAAAAGTCTAACCTGAAAGTATTTGGATTTTTTTAAGTCCAACATTGACAAGTAAATTAAAATATAAGCAGAATCTTGGATTACATTTATACCTTTGTATCTTTAAGTATAAGGGCATGGGTGAAATTACTGCGGGCAGGCAGGCAGACAGGAAGGATGAAAGGCAGGCAAAAAAGCAGGAAGGTAGAAGGCAGGCAAAAAGGCAGGGAGGCAGGTAAGCAGGAAGGCAGGAAGGCAGGCAGGAAAGCAGGCAGGAATGCAGAAGGAAGTAGGAAGGCAAGAAGGCAGGCAGGCATGAAGACAGGCAGGCAGGAAGGCAGCCAGGCAGAAGGAATAAGGAAGGCCGGAAGGCAGAAGGAAGGAAGGCAGGAAGGAAGGCAGGCAGGTAGGAAGAGAAAAGAAAGAAGGGAAGCAGGCAGGTAGGAAGGCAGAAGGAAGAAGGCAGGCAGGAAGGAAGGAAGGGAGGAAAGAAGGAAAGAAAGAAGAAAGGAGGAAGATGCAACACTACAGGCTTGGGGAGGAGTGTCTGGAAACCTGCTCAGTGGAAAAGAACCTGGAGGTGCTGACTGACGGCCACCGAACATGAGCAACTTGTGCCCAGGCGGCCAAGAAGCCAGCAGCATCCTGGCCTGTATCAGAAGTAGTGTGGCCAGCTAGGACAGGGCAGTGATCATCCCCCTGTAACTCAGCACTGATGAGGCTGCACCTCGAATCCTGTGTTCAGTTCTGAGCCCCTCGCTACAAGAGAAACATTGAGGCACTGGTGCGGGTCCAGAGAAGGGCAATGAAGCTGGTGAAGGATCTGGAGCGCAAGACTGGTGAGGAACAGCTGAGGGAACTGGAGTTGTTTAGCCTAGAGAAGAGAAGCAGGGAGGGCCTTATAGCTCTCTACAGCTTCCTGAAAGGAAGATGGGGCAAGGTGGGGATTGGTCCCTTCTCCCAGGTAACAAGTGATAGAACAAGAGGTAACAGTCTCAAGCTGCAACAGGAGAGGTTTAAGTAGGATACTAGTTAAAAATTCTTAATGGAAAGTGTAGTCAGGCATAGGAACAAGCTGTCCAGGGAAGTGGTGGCATTATGGTCCCTGAAGTGTTAAAAAGCCATGTAGATGAAGCCCTCAGTGACATGGTTCAGTGGTGGACTTGGCAGTCCTGGGATAATGGTTGGACTCAATGACCTTAAAGATCTTTTCTAACCTAGCTGATCCTATGATTCTAAGGAAGGGACCAAGCTCATTTTTATAGCTCCATTCCACTTTGTAACTCTTTACTGCAATTAATATTTTTTCTTGAGATCATATGCTACAAATACTGCTTCAGTATCTCTACCAGTGCTTAATATTTGGGCTTTTTATATGTTGCTTTTCTTGTTTATTAGTATGGATATTGATGGGTATTGCTTTTTGTCTTTACTTTTTTTTTTTTTCCCCCCTAACAACGCGCCTTTTCTCTTTTAAGTGAGGATGCATTGTATGCAAAGAAATCTACAAGGGAGACTAAGCTTCTTAGGGATTTGCAAGTTTACAAGAGATTTGCAGTTTGAATGAGTACTTTGTTTCCTGGCATCCATAGATTGAAAGAAAGTAAAAGTAATATTCTTGAAATATGATGGTTAAACATTCTCAGTTGGTAGAGTCTTTTTCATTTTTTGAAGAGAATACCAAAGACTGGGCACTTCCGCTCAGCTCTGAACAGAGGTGATTTTGTTTGGAAATGAAAAGCAGTGAGGTACTTCTGATTAAGTCACATTCTGATGTGAAATTAAAGAGTGGAAAAATCCATGCAAAAATAAACCATGTACCTAGCTTCCTCCAAACTGCAGTAGTCTTTCAAGCGTTTACAGACCTGTAAGTCCCAGTTCTACAAGCTGTACTGAAAGTAACTTCTGTATAGGTTAGTCATTTACCATTCAGTAATGAGTCAACGAAAGGAACAGTGAGGAAGTTGCCTGCCTTGTCCCATTGTGGAGCTTTTACCCACAGCAGACATCTGAAGCAGATTTCCACATGAGACAAGGTCACCAGATTTTGCAGTTCATGTGGCACCAGCATGACTATAACTTGCATTGTCAAGGCAGTGACCATCTCTGTAGGATACTCCACCAAGTAGCAGCAAAACATAGCATTCAGAGAATGGTTACTATTCAGAAAAGCCCAACAAAGCAATGCAGTTGCTGTATCAATGCATTAGTGAGGATGAGAACGATGAGGTGCCTTTCTGTCAAAAATTTCAGCAGTCATTTCACCAAAGTGAAACAGTATTGTTTTTAAATAGTTACCCTTTATTTTTTCACAGCTTTCAAAGGCTACTTAGCCCACTGCCTTTGAAACCCTGCAATGAGAGAGGGCGTCAGGAAGTTAGGCTGTCCTTGGACACAGCAGCAGTGACTGCTATGACATTTAGAGCCTTTTTGAGCAGAAGCAGACATTAATGAAGCAAATGTCGGCAAGTACTGGCCAGGTTTGTCCCATCTCCTTTTCCCTGTATGTACCTCTGTAGAGCTTCCTCTTTGTTACATGAAGATACATGTGCTAAAAGCACACTATCTCGTGTACGTGTGGGATTTAAGGGGGACTTTCTTGCTTTCATTTTTAGCTGATCAAACAAGGAAAAAAAAGCAAAACAGACATTCCCCTCCCCCCCCCCCCCCCCCCCCCCCCGAAAGGGGAGAATGACATCAAGACTCTGAAGGTCTCTTAAAACCTGGCATCTGATCACAGTTTCTGCCTCTTCTTTGCCCTCTTTTATACAAGCAATGCTTACATGAGGGGGTGGCAGCTGGTCCCCATCAGCTGCAGATACAGGGTCCTGGAGTCAGCATCTTGCAGCTCACAGAAAGAGGCTAAACTTTGCTGGAGTAGCTGTCAGTGGTTGTGTTCTGCTGTTCTGTTCCTGAGCAGAGTAATGAAATTGTCTGACTTGGTAAGAAGGGCTTTAAACCAGGAAGGATGAAGAACGGAGAGAGTTTACAGCAGTCAAGTGAGGGAGTTATGGACAAGGTTGGCCAGCAAAAGAGCTTTGGGTGATGTGAAAAAGAGAATGAGGACGCATAATCAACAAAACAAGGCCTAAGCAGAGTAACCTCAAACATCTGCATGTAAGCAAGGAAGTGCCTACATGGCATCATAACAAGAGGAAAACCACAGAGCCTTTCTGGAAGTCAGCATGTTGGAGTGTCTCTCTGAAGTGCCAGTACGTATCTGCAACATGGAGAATAAGCACAAGGAATTACAGGTCCATGTGGAGTTGCAGGGCTCTGATCTTGTTAGGATCTCAGCGGCATTATATGATGGCTCCCAAGACTGGAGTGGTATAGCAAATTGATACTGGCCTGTTAGGAAGAACTGGCTGGGAAGACAAGGAAGAGAAGTTGCCCTTTATGTGAAAGAGCAGCTTGAGTGCCTGGAACTCTGCCTAGGGTTGGATGATGAGTCAATGAGAGTTTTTGGGTGACAATAAAAGGGCAAACCAATGTAGGTGACATTATAGTGCATCTCTATTATAGGCTAGCTAATCAAGAAGAAAACTAGATGAAACTTTCTTCAGACAGCTGGAAGCAGCCTCACATTCACAGGCTCTAGTACTCATGGGGGACTTGAACCACCTCAGTATCTGCTGGATGGACAGCAGAGCAGAGCATAAGTAACCCAATAGGTTCCTGCAAAGCGCTGATGTCAAGTTCCTGACCCAAGTGACAGAGGACATGAGGATGAAGAGTTTTCTCCTGGACCACAGCCAGAAAAAAGAAGGGGCTTGTTAACCTTTTCACAAATACAGAAACTCTTCTTCTATCTACATGTCATAACACTTTTTATTTCTAATCTCTGCCTTCTGCTAAATAATTAGCTATTTGCTCTTTAGATATTCCTGCACCTTATCTGTGAAATGTGAAGAATTTTGGAGACAAAACAGCCCCTTACATGTGTGCCACAAATAGAGACAATTTCACTTCCATCTAAAATTACAGTAGGAAATTAAACAAAAAGACAACTAAACCAAGATTGCACATTATCTAACTATTTCTGGGTCTGTGTCACTTTGCCACTATATTTAGCTTGCCCTTGATTTACACTTACATGGAAGTGAAATACATATTCTTGAGTCATAGTATTTGAACAAAGAAAAAATATAGATGTAATGAATGTTGACACTGGAATGCACACATGTGATAATTTTATCTCATATTTAATGTTTTTCTACTTGAATTCTTCCACCCAGCTTTATGGGGTACTACACATACAGAGTTTATTCTCATCTGAAGTCCTGTTAGGAAAGAAAGTTTATATGTTGAGCCATACTTTGATCCAGATCTGAAAGATAAAAGAGATGCTTCAGGAATAGTAAAAAATTGTAACATGGAAAAAAACCTGAAGAAGACAGGCTGGTTCACCTGAAAGAAAGGGAGCACCTAACAGCATCTCCAGCACTCATGGGAGGAGATGGATGGGCTCTTCACAGTGGTGTGTGGGACGGCAAGAGGCAGCAGCAGAAGCAGAAACATGCAAGGGTCAGGCTGGAGATAAGGAGAATTCCATCTCCATGCTTCAAGATTTTCAATCCTTGAAGTGATAATTCCCTGAACAAACTGGTCTTCTCTTTGATTTTGCCTTGAGGCTGGATTAGATACCCTGAGGTCCCTTCCTGCATGATTTATACTTTGATCTCATCATTAGGAATGTGGTGCTTGGAAGTGCTAAGGCAGTGAGTGGTGTTGGAGAGCAAATGGTGGGTAGAAAAGCAAAAGTGGCTGTCTGGGACTTTAGATCCCAAAAAACCTGTGGAGAAAAGAGTCTTAAAGAGGAAGAAGAAGAAAACAGGATTACTGGAATAGAAAAATAAGCAATGTAGTGAAAGCAGAGCATGGACTGCTTCCAGAGAGTATGAACTGCCTCCAAGCAGATAATATGCAGTACTAAAGACTCAGTGCTGTACTTGTGGATTCATAAGCAGTGTCAGTCTGGAGTATGAAAACACTGTACGTAAAGATGTTGGCAATAACAATTCTGTTGTCGCAGTAAGAGACATGCTTCCCTAAATTGCTTGGTGATCATGTAATGAAGCAGGATGAGTAATTTTTTCCAGTTCTTGATCCCCAGAGAACAGGACTGCATAACTCTGTAAAGAAGATACCCGCAACCAGGTCTGTTTTATGGGACTAATAGAAATATTTAGTTTAATAGAGTTTAAGCCATAGTGTGCTCAAATTTATTTGATTGTGTACATTTACACAGACTCAGATCCCTGGAAAGAAATTAAATTCTGCTGATTAAGGATTTTACTAGTTTTGTCCAGGATAGAGTTAAATTTCTCCATAGTGGATTGTATTGGGCTATGTTTTGGATTTGTAATGAAAGCAGTGTTGACAGCACAGGGATGATGTGGTTATGGCTGAGCAGCGCTTGCATAGCATCAAGAACTTTTCTGTGTCCCACACTGCACCACTAGTGAGTTGGCTGGGAGCGTGCAAGAGGCTGGGAGGGGACACAACTGGGACAGCTGACCCCAGCTGACAGGGGGGATATCTCATACCATGAATGGAGATTGATTAAGGCTCCCATTGCTCATGAACTGACTGGACATCAGGTGGTTAGTGGTAAGCAGGTTTTTTTTGCATCACTTTTTTTTCTTGGTTTTGTTTTCTCTCTCTCTCTTTTCCTAATTATTTGTCTTTATATCAACCCATGAGATCTTACACATTTAGCCTTACAGTTCTCTCCCCTCATCGCACTGGGTGGGGATGAGCTAGTGGCTGTGTGGTGCTTAGCTGCTTACCATGGTTAGGATCTAAGGGTCTAAGGATCTAAGTGCTATATAGGATTTTGTTAGTTCCCAATACTAGTGGGATTATTAAGGCTAAAGGATGATTAGGGTAAGAGATTTGAGCTAAGTTAGGTCAACGTATTCTTGACTGTTTGAACCTATATATCCTTTGATTTCTAGCAATTTCAAATATACTGGAGAAGAAGAAGAGAGCAGGAACAAGATCTGCCAAGAAAATAAATACATGAAAGTAGGTGGACTGTCCCTGCAGTGCATGTCCTTCATGGAATGGAGACATTTTTTTGTCCTGTGAAAGGTATGATTTGCCTGTAATCCAGGTTCTGAGGCCTACTTCTTGGTTGTTTGTATCTCTTATTGCCTCAGAGCCTTAGTTGGTGGGCCTGCCTTGTCATCAACTGTATCAACTGGGGATCACTTGCTTTGATGAGGAGGTAAAAGCTGTGGCAAATAGTTGGGCCTCTGGGTGAGGCCTTATGAGTTTCTGTATATGTGGTTTCATCATGCAGAGTCTGAGGGTGAAAAACTTGCAAGCAGGGTCTATTCTAGTCCATGTTGTACGATAGGTTTTTCTGAGGCATCTCAGGTCCTTGTTAGGTGTTTGCATTCCGTTGTGGCAGATCAATATGTGTATAAGTCAGATGTGCTTTGCTAGAGAGTCACCTAGGTGCTGTGAATGCTTTGTGCTGCTGTTACAGTCAGGATGAGGGTCATGGTGTTCAATGCAATCTAGTTGTGTGCTTTTCAGAGCCAGAGTAGTCTCTGGTTTTGCAAGTGTGGCAGCCCTACAAGCAGAACCCTCCTACAAGTCTTACAGGTTTTTAGTAGTTTAGTTACCTTCACATACATTAAGAAGGAAGAGATCTCTGCCATCATGTCTGTTTGGGTGGTGAGTTAACTGTGCAATCAGGTTTCCTGACACTAGGATGCCCGCTTGTATCTTAGGTGTCGCAGCCACGCTCTAATAATGTGTAAGATCTCAGGCTGTGTAGCTTCAGGCCCACCTGGAGTATCTGGAATGTGACTTTTAACTTAAATGCCTTGCATCAGGTTGTCTTCTGAATCCCATAAATCTCATCGATCATATTGTACTGTCTGTTAAATTGTAGTGAGGTTTTTTGGGTTTTTGTGTTTTGTTTTTTTTTTTTTTCTCCATCTACAGTATTTTCTGCTGTTCTGTGCAGCACTATGGAAGCGCCTCATTTCTTAAGGGTCTCAGCCTTTCTGTCAGTCTTCTGGGCTTTGTTAAACACTGGCCTGGGACTAATGGGTGTCTGGGATCCCTTTCTTCTTCTTTTCCTACTGCCTCTAATCCTGCAGCTAAAGTTTTAACATGCCTCCACCTCCCACATTCCTTTCCCATTGCAAATAGGTCATGTGCAATCACAGACAGTAACTGCTGAAAAACAGTTGCTTGAGCAGACTACTTATGAACTGGTTGGAGGATTGTTGCCTAGGTCACTCCCTCTGGGAGCCATGGTATTCCATTTTCAGATGCCATGTACTATTTCAATGCAGATTTTACAGTATTGATCTTTATTCTAGTCTAAGCAATATTTTGAGGAGAAGTATGGAATCAGGATATCATCATAGAATCACAGAATGGTTTGGGTTGAAAGGGACCTTAAAAATCATCTAGTTCCAACTCCCTGACACAGACAGGGACACCTTCCACAAGACCAGGCTGCTCAAAGCCCCATCCAACCTTGCCTTGAAAACTTCCAGGGATGGGGCAGCCACAACTTCTCTAGGCAACCTCTGTCAGTGTCTCATGACCCTCACAGTAAAGAACTTCTTCCTAATATCTAAACTAAATCTATGCTCTTCTAGTTTAAAACCATTCCTCCTTGTCTTATCAATATAAATCCTTGTAAAATGACCCTCTCCAGCTTTCTTATCAGCCCCCTTTAGGTATTGAAAGGCTGTTATAAGTCTGTAAGTCTATAAAGACCAAGGACTTTCTGAATCTCATGTTATAAGAATCTCATGAGTCTTCTCCAGGCTGAAATAACCCAACTCTCTCAGCCTGTCTTCACAGGAGAGGTGAGCAGCCCTATGAGCATCTTTGTGGCTCTCCATTGTACTTGTTTCAACAATTCCATGTCCTTCTTCTGTTGGGGCTCCACAGCTGAATGCAGCACACCAGGTGGGGTCTCATGAGGGCAGGATCACCTCCTTTAACCTGCTGATCATGATCCTTTTTATGCAGCCCAGGATATGGTTGGTTTCTAGGCTGAGAGCGTACACTGAAGCCAGCTCATGTTGTGCTTCTCATCAACCAGCATATACAGAAAATGTATATAGAAGTATCTTTTTAGAACTTATTTTGGGTTTACTCTGGAGAGGGATTTTAGACAAGAAATTCAGTAGCAAAGCTGACACAGGATTATTGTAGTTTTTCATTAATAGATTGCCTATTTTTCATTTAATTGGGTAATTTCTTGTCTTACATTTTAACAGTCCACCAAGCAAAAATTGTGAATTTAGACTACTCTGAAACTACAGGCAATAAATCCCTGAATACAGGGAAGAAAAACATAAAAATGGACAGAATTTCAGTGGATGCTAGTTGTAGAGTAGAAAGTAGAGTTGTAGAGTTTGAAAGCTGTTGTTTAATAGATCAGTATTAAATTGTATAAGAGTACAATAATGCAAATTGTAAATCTTTCAGTATTTTAATAATTTGAGCGAAGTTTTGTATACCTTCTTTATAGAATCATAGAACAGTTAGGGTTGGAAGGGACCTTAAGATCATCTAGTTCCAATCCTCCCTGCCATGGGCAGGGACACCTCACACTAAACCATATCACCCAAGGCTCTGTCCAACCTGGCCTTGAACACTGCCAGGGGATGGAGCATTCACAACTTTCTTGGGCAGCACATTCCAGTGCCTCACCACCCTTACAGTAAGGAATTTCTTCCTTATATCTAACCTGAACTTCCACTGTTTAAGTTTAAATCTGTTACCCATTTTCCTATCACTACAGTCCCTAATGACGAGTCCATCCCCAGCATCCCTATAGCCTCCCTTCCGATACTGGAATGCTGCTATGAGGTCTCCACGCAGCCTTCTCTTCTCCAGGATGAACAGCCCCAACTTTCTCAGCCTATCTTCATACAGGAGGTGCTCTAGTCCCCTGATCATCCTTGTGGCCCTCCTCTGGACCTGTTCCAACAGTTCCATGTCCTTTTTATGTTGAGGACACCAGAAATGCACACAATGCTCCAAGTGAGGTCTCACGAGAGCAGAGTAGAGCGGCAGAATCACCTGCTTCGACCTGCTGGTCACGCTGCTTCTGATGCAGCCCAAGATACAGTTGGCTTTCTGGGCTCTGACCACACACTGAAGCCGGCTCATGTTCATTTTCTCATCGCCCAACACCTCCAAGTCCTTCTCTGCAGGGCTGCCCTGAATCTCTTCTCTGCAAACTTCTTACTCTGTTAGCTGTTACTGGTTGCTTTACAAATAGTGTTCTGTTGAATACAATGCTTTTTCTTTTTTGAATTATAATGCATTCTTTGTAATTGGGAAAATGTGATTAGAATGTGCCATGTCTTAAATATTAACAGTAAGTGAAATGTATGCAATTTCTTTAATTTCAGTGAAGCTGTCTACTTGTGTAACACTCAAGAAAACTCCACTTGACTTGTTCAAGGAAAACAGATATTAAAAGCTGGCTTTAGAGTTTTCTTTATTTCAATTTTTAAAACAAATTTGAAATTACATGAAGCTTTCATGAGTTTCACACTGTGATCCACCTTTAACTACCTTAACACAACAGTACCTTAGTACAACAGATTTGTACTAAATGTTAATTTTGTGTTTTACACCCTTTACCTTAGAGTAATTTGCTGATATTCCTGCACAATTTTTAATATCTTGATAATGTTCAAATACAATACCTGTAGAAAACAGTTGTTCTACAGTGATATAATCAGAACATGTATTATATCTATAAGTTCATAATTTCACTTTAGTGAAATTATTTGGTACTAAAAGTTGTGATTATGGAATCACCCTATTTTAATAAGAGTATTTTCAACATAAACTAGGCTGACATACCTACTCAATCTTGAAATACATCCTATACAAGTTACAGGAGAAAGTAATTGCCATTTTTGCTTCTATAGAACTCTTTTATTAATTCTACTTACTTAAAGCTATAGCCTGTATTTTTGGTTTTTTTTGTTTAGCCTAATTAGGTCTGAATTCATTAGTTCTATGCCTTTTGGCAATAACTGTCCTGTAACAGTGCACAAGATAGCCACTTCCAAACTATAAGCTGTTTCAGGGACAAAAACCATCTAAGAACTATTTTTGCACAGCAATAACTATGTTGCTTACAGTAAAGCCACAGTTTACCTGTTAATTGAAAAGAACTGGTTTACTGTGTAATATCTCACCCAAACCATAAAATCCCACTTAGGATGGAATATTTGTATATTTCTTCTTGAAATGAGCATGGCAGTTTTTTTTTCCCCACTTTCCTAGCAGCACATGAGATTCAGAAAGTCCTTGGTCAGAGTAAACATTACTGAGCAGCAACTAAAAATATCGGTGTTATCAGCACTGTTCCCAGACTGAAAGTCAAAAACACAGCACTGCACCAGCTACTAAGAAGGAGAAAAATGACTGCTGCTGCTGAACCCAGGACACAGTTCTTTTTAGTAAATTATGCAATAAGTTTTCAAAATGATCAGTTACTTTGTTAGAACTAGCAAGCTGTAAATTATGATTCAGTTTGCTGGATAAGTCAATGTTGTATTTTCAAATTAAAAATCCCAACTGTTATAAAATGTCTCCATATCATAATTCTAAACGGCCTAATAAAAATTCCCCAGTATATGAATATCTTGGGTTTTTTTCTCTGTTAGAGCTGTCTGAGTTGAAAGCCAGAGAATCAAAGAAAATACTACAGTATGAAATGAAGTTTAATTCAGTGTAACACTGAACACAACATCAATTTATTTAATTATTGTGAAATAGACGAGCTTGTCTTTTGTAAAATGCATCCTGGCTTCACAGTAATAAGAAATAGTACAGATGATAAAAAAATCTATGGAGCAGACTTTGTGGTGCACAAACTTATAACTCATTTAAAAATAATACTTTATATATCTGTGACATATTTTGGCTACAAGTCTTTAACAAAATTTATAGATGGGAACTAGTAAAGCATTGTAACACCCTCATGAAGGAAATAATGAATCTTAGATGACCACATGCTGAAAAAGTACCAAAATAATTCTAGGTAACTCATTCTGTGCTGTACAGCTTTCAAGATGGATGATGTACAGAAGTGTTATGAACTGACTTGTTGTTTGTTTGTTTTAACATTAATTGCACATATTTTTAAGGAGCAGAAATGTTTCATTCTAAACTGTGCTATTCTAGGCCCTTCTGGCTTTTTGTCTTTAAGAAACAGACAGATTCTTCTTGGATTTTTTTGCTTTTCAATGAGATTAATTTTCATCTTTTATTGTGTTCAGAGGGAAGCAAGACATGTTCATTGAAATGTCATATGAATGTTATGACATTTAGGTTCCTAAGGAGAGTTTTATATGCTATCATGTATTTGGCCTATTGCAATTCATGATCATATTAAGTGCTTTTCATTCAATTTTTCTATCCATCTGCTCTGTTATAGTTGTTCATTTAGATTGTAGGAACATCAATTAAATTTCATGTGTGCATTTAAAATATATTTTTCCTATATGAACTGGTGAAGTATCTATTTAAAAGAACTCTATCAGCAAAGACTTTAGAAGTGCTCTTGCATTCCAGATGAATGCTGATTTTCAGGGAAAAATAGAAACTACATAATTTTCAGTGGACCACACAAGACGACAAGGACATAATTAATGATTTTGTGTACTGTTTTATGCATCTTACAGTTGTGAAACACAGTGATACAACATACATGATATCACAGTTATTCTATACCCAACTAAATTTGCCTCACAAATTCAACATGCTTTCTATAGCAAATGGTGAAAGACATTTGCTTTTGAGGGCAGTGATTTGACTATGACAGAACTATGAAATTGCAGTGAATATATGACTTGCAGAAATTGCAAAACACTTAAAAAGTTGTAGCTTTATGTTGACACTGTGCTGGTTTTGACTGGGATAGAGTTATATTTCTTCATGGTAGCTGATGGGGGAGGGTTGTTTTGGATTTGTGCTGAAGATAGTGTTAACTGAAGTTTTAGTTACCGCTGAACAGTGCTTACACAGCCTCAAGGCCTTTTCTGGTTTTCAGGCTGCCCAACCAATGAGTAGGCTAGGAATGCACAAAAAGCTAGGCAGGGACACAGCCAGGACAGCTGACCCCAACTGCCCAAAGGGATACTGCACACTGTGTGACATCATGCTCTGCAATAAAGGAGGTTGGCCAGCAGGCTTTTGCTTGGGGACTGGCTGGGGATCAATCAGTTGGTGGTGAGCAATTGTTTTCTTTTGCATCACCTGTCTTTCTTAGATTTTATTTTCCACTCTGTTTATTGTTTGTTTGCTTGATTTGTTTTTCTTTTTTCTCTCTTCTTTAAATTTTTTAAAGATTACTGTTATTATTTTGTTAAAATTATTAAACAATTGTTATCTCAGCCCATGAGTTTGTTTCATACTTTTACCTTTCCAATTCTTTCCCCATTCAGCCAGGGGAGGGAGAAGTAAGTAAGCGCCTGTGTGGCACTTAGTTAATTGGGGTTAAACCACAGTCTTTTTTAGCACCCAGCATGGGGCATGAAGGGTGTGTAATAACAGACTTGACCAGAATAAATTAGAAGGGATTTATATCTGTTAAAGGTTGCTGGTCATGATACTGATTCATCTGTTCTTGATATTAGTTTATCTGATCTATGCCATGCCCTTTTTTTTCCTTTAATTTTTTTTTTCTTTTCCTATATGTCCTGGGTTCAGCAGCAGCAGTCATTTTTCTCCTTCTTAGTAGCTGGTGCAGTGCTGTGTTTTTGACTTTCAGTCTGGGAACAGTGCTGATAACACCGATATTTTTAGTTGCTGCTCAGTAATGTTTACTCTGACCAAGGACTTTCTGAATCTCATGTGCTTCCAGGAAAGTGGGGAAGCCGGGAGGAAGCAGTCACAGAACACCAGACCCAAACTAGCCAAAGAGTTATTCCATATCACAGCACATCATGCCCACTATATAAACTTGAGGGCAGTTACCCGGAAGGGTTAGATCACTGCTCGGGTCAGGCTGGGTATCAGTTGGAAGGTGGTAAGCAGTTGTATTCTCCTCCCTTGTTATTTCCCTTATCATTATTAGTACTGGTGGTAGCAGCAGTGCTTCGTGTTATACCTTAGTTACTGGATTGTTCTTATCTCAGCCTGTGGGAGTTACATTCTTTCCATTCACCTCCCCATACCTCCAGGAGCAGGGGGATGAAGTGCGAGAGTGAGTGAGCGGCTGCGTGGTTTTGGGTTACTGGCTGAGCTTAAACCACAACAGTGCTAAAAACTGTTGCTGGCTTTTGGAGTTTGCTGTGCTCTGTAGAGATAAACAATGTTTTGCCTGGGAGATTTGTTATTAAAACACTGGTCTTGAGCTTAGTCTGGTATTTGGGCTCTGTACTGAGGCATTACTGTACTTTGAGTACCATCTCATGGAGGCAATTAACAATTATACTTCCTCTGGGGAACTTTTCTTTTGTGGAGGAAATACAGATGGCACCTTCAGTATTTCCCTTGATGTTTTCTCCCTCATTACAATAACTATGCAGTATTTTAAACATTCTTGGGTAATCAAAATACTCCTATTGGTATTTCTTAGGAATATTATTTCTGCTTTCCAAAGTTACCATGTTATTTAGAAGTATGACCTGGCCCATTGAAGGTATGGTTATGGGTGGCAAGAGAGAGAATATGGGCAGACCACCCCAGTGTGGAACTTCACTCCTGAACAAGCGCAGGATCCTGACAAAGTGATAGCATGTTAGAAAAAAACACATGCCCCGGGAATTCCAAAAAGTCATAACTTACTGCACTGTGCTGGGGTCTGGCCAGCACCTACCATACTCTGGTCATATCAGTTGCCTCTGTAATTAAAATGAAACAATGGAAGTGGAGGTCAACTTGGTTAAGGAATAAAGAAGCTTCTCTTAAGAGAGAGTAGGAGAGAGAATCAGAAGCATCAGCGTATTCTGCAGCAGAGCAGAGATGAGATGGGATTTCTCACTAAGATGAGAGGAATAAGGGACTGAAATGATAAATGAGACAGAAACTGCCAAATCCCTGTTCTTCAGTGAGCTAGCAGTGAGACGTGAAAATATTTCAGCTGGCAAACAACCAAGAAATTCTCAGCTGGTTACTCCAGTGCTGGGATATTGTCATCAATAATCAGGAATTAGATGGTATGGAATCTGGGAAGCTGGGATCCCTTGCACAGAATAAGGTCACTGACAAAGATATTGGAAAAAAGGGCTGGAGTCCTCAGTCTTTGGTGACATTGACTGTCAAGTGTGAAGGACGATTTCCAATATCCCTTCAAGGAAGATCTTGCAAAGTCCCAAAGCAAATGGATCATCATTGAAGGAGTTACCTAGTATTTAAGGTAATTGGCCTTCGTGGATATGATCTGTAACAATTTGGATTACAGCCAGATAGCCAAAAACCTGGCTATCTGAAATCCTGTGCGTGCTGTACCTGTGATGAAAGTTTATACAAAGTTCAGCAATGTCATATGCCTACAGGGGAGGAAGTGTCTGAGAATAGGAGAAGAATATTCCAAATTATTTTGAAAGGTAAAGTCAAAGGACCTTCACAGGAAATCTAGTTTTTAGGAATAAAATGGTAAGATGGGTGTCATCATATCCCAATGGATGTGATCAATAAAATAGTAGTAATGTCTCCACTAAGAAAAAAACAATGCAAAATATCTTAGGTGTTGTGGGGTTTACGGGGTTGCATATTCCGGGTTATAGTCTGATCATAAGTCCTCTCTATCAAGTGGCCCAGGAAAAAAACCCATATTTGAATGGGGCCCTGAGCTGGAAAAAGCCTCTGAACAAACTAAAAGGGAGGCAGTTTGTGCAGCAGCCCTTGGGCCAGGCCAAAAGGAAAAGATGTGAAAAACAAGCTTTACACTTCAGCCAGTGAAAACAGCCCCACCTGGAGCCTCTCCAGAATGTACACAGAGAGATTTGAGATCAGCCTCTAGGGTTTTGGAGCCAGGGATGTAGAGGGTGTGAAGCCTGTTGCACTCCAGCTAAAAAAGAAATATTAGCAGCATATGAAGGAGTTTGAGCTGCTTCAGCAGCTGGTACTGAAGCACAGCTCCTTTTGACATCTTGATTGCCTACGTTGTGCTGGATGTTCAAAGAGAGGGTCCCCTCACCCATAATGCAACTGATACTACATGGAGTAAGTAGGTCACATTGACAACACAACAGGCTTGTTGTTGTTGTTCCAGTAAACCTGGAAGTGATCATGGACTGTCCAGAGGACTGAAACTTTGGAGCGTTGCCAGAGGAGGTGACATGTGCTGAACAGGTTATCAGAAAATGAAAACCAATATGCTCTAATTTACAGATGGATCCTGTCATACTGTGGGAGAACATTAAAGGTGAAAAGCTGTTGTGTGGAGCCCTTCATGACAAGCTGCTGAAGGAGAAGGTGAGTTAAATCAGCTTGCAGAAGTAAAAGCCATCCAGCTTCTCCTTCAGCAGCTTGTCATGAAGAACTGTTAAAAGGTACAGTAAGAGCAGTGAGTGCTGGGACATTCAAGCCTTAGGCTACAAATTTGCCAGAAGCCACTTAGCTGGTTAACGCTAGAAGGTCTGCCAGTGCACCTGGTTTTGCCCAGTCAAAACCCCTGTGAGAAGTGGAAGGAGGTAAGGTTCCTATAGCGCATATAAGGAACTTGTTGAAAAAAACAGCCTATGTTATTCCTTCCACAGGAAAGGGCAAGTCTATTTGTGAGGTCAAGGATTTGGGAGGGTGATGAGGAAGGATGGGGAAGTCCAGTGTAATCCTGGGTGAAATAATTCATTATTTGAGTTGTATGTAGTGTCAGTACTACATGATGCTGTATGTCACTATTTCTGTGGCTGCCATGTGTCAACCCCTCACTGATAACTAAACTAGAAGCATTGCAACGTTATAACTTTTGGCTTATTCCAAAGGGCCAGGGGTAGAAAGTGTTATGGATGTACCTTTGGACTGTTGGAGTTCCTGATTTGAGCTGCTTGTTATAGGAAGTACTGCAGCAGAAACCACCTGAACAAATGAAGGATGAACCTCACAAGAAAGTGCAAGTGCAGTGGTGACCAGGCTTGAGCTGGTTTTGGTGACCAGTAATTCCACACAGCACAACACCTCTGCTGTCCAAGGGAATACCATAGCAGATGAAGCTTGAATTCACAGGCCAATTGAACTCATCGAATATTTTATAGATATTTATGGGCATTTTACAAACAACTTATGGGGAAAAGGGTTGGTTAATAAGGATGTAGTGGGATAGAGTGGAACCTGAACATGATGTAAATGGGATGGAATAAGGGGTGGAGAACATACTGGGCATCAGTCAGCTAGTGGTGCACTGTTGTTTTAATTTTCACTTTTCTTTCTTGAGTGAACTATGTTATAAAGACAATGGATGAAATGTGTCCTTTAGCCTGAAGATTGTTTTTATTTTTTTTTAACCTCTGTACAGTTTTGATAAAATTTGGGTTATTTTACTTCATACAAAATGGATTATGACTGTTCTTTAAGCCATGGAGTACTTTGCCAGTAAAGAGTGTACGATGAGCAAAATTCCTATTGTGTTTGTTATTGTTGTATAGTTCTACATCTAAACCACAGTACTTCAAAAGCAGTCTACTTCAGCTAAGCTGGGCAGGAAGTAATCTGAAGATTTTAAATATTATGAGCTAAGTATTTCTTATCTTACCCTTTGAAAACTCGCATTACATTATCTTGCTTAGATACCTACAGAGAGAAAGTAAGAAAATATTAGTGTGTTTCCATGCTCATTGTCACAGCAGTAGGGCCTGTTTAAACAACATTTTAGAGCACACTTTCCTTGTGGATACTTATTCCTGCTCTCTTTTCGTCTATGCTAGCACAATTATTTGTGGAGCTGCAGTATGATGAAATGGATCTCATTAAAAAAAAAAAAAAAAGGAAAAAAACCCCACAGAAGTGATCTAATTTTTACATTTTTTTCTCTATCTGAGTTCCCTGATACAATTCACAGTGAAGCAGTGAGAACTATGTTGACAGAGCTAGCAGGAAAATCTGCTGCAGTGTGAGAGCAAGACATGGGAATACCTTGAATGGCGCCCTGTCTGAATTTGGGAAAGTATTTGCACTGTTGACTGTTACACTTTGAAGACATAATTTTACCTTTAAAAAATGCCTCCTCTCATGTAAATGTATACTTAATTTAGATTGAATCAGCCTCATGCATACATATACACATGTAAGGCCATGTGTGTTTGTGTGTTTATGAGTCTTTTATAAAGGAACTTCATCAGCTGGTAGAAAGTAGACAGCTACTTCAGTCAAAGTAGAAGTTGGAAAACTGGTTAGACAAAAAAAGTAGAAGTCAAGATGATAAAGAGCAGTTATGCAAATCTTGCTTTCTTTGTTGCAGATATGTAAGTTATGATACAAGTAGAAGTATTAGAATTATATTAATGAAAGATTTTAGGAATAAATAGGTTTTGGTGTAAAGAATGAGGATTTAACTGCATGACTCTTGTGGGTGTCATATAATTTATTTATTACTTCCAGGACTCAATAATCGATTACTTTTGGTTTTATAGCATAAACTTCTTGAACTGTAACAACTACAGCTGTATCATAGCTGTCACAGTGTAATTACACTATAGATAGAGAAAATTTACAGGCCTAGTGATGCATGTAGCCTGAATTTCACCTAAAATATTTTGCTTAGTGTTTGATATAAGCTAGCTGCCTGTCAAATCTTGGAGGCAATTAGTTGGAAACATTAGACACTGAAACTTACGTTATCTGGACGTGGTTTCCTTCTTCAGGATATAGCCTTCTCATCTTTTCATCACGTTGTCTTTGTTATTGGTGTGGGGTGAATTTTGTGGGGGTTTTTTTTGTGTGTTTGTTTTTGTGTATGTGTGTGTGTGGCTTTATTATTTTTTTTTTTTAGCTTGTTGTTTTCCAGGCAGAAATTTCTTCTGTTTATAGTCAGTAATTTCTGTTCTTTGCACAGATATTCCACAGCTATAAGATACTGAAGAACTTTGCTTTATGACCCATTTTAGCATGTGACCAATTTCTTCTGTCTGGTGTTGAGGATTGCTGCTGGGAGGCTCAGATTTTTTTTGCATTCACTTTCCTTGGTCCCTGTAGACCCATGTTTCCTTTAAGATGTTGATCTTCATTATATCTACTTTTTACTGGAGTCATTGCTTCTTTTCTCAAGGTCATAGTCTTATTCTTCCTTTGGCTGTGTGATACTTTTGTACGTACAATTTCTGCTTTCACAATAACATTTAGACCTTAAACAAGATAGTTTTGGCTGAATTAATTTCTGCTTGTGCTATAAAATAATAATAGGAACAAGAAGATGAATACAGGCAAAAAGGAGCAGGAAAAGGCTGTTTAAAGCCTAGTTAAAGCCTAGCATTGAGGCAGTTTATATTTTTTCTTCAAACTGGGCATAAAAAGATAGCCCCCTCTGTGGGGGGGGCTTCAGTCACAGTCCTCCAAGGTTGATAAGCATTTCCTCTGAACTATTGTGGTCTGCAGTTGAGAAATGGTCCAAAGCTGCATTCTTTTTTGCATCTCTCACCCTAACACTATCTTTTTAGCCCTGTATCACACGCTGGGTTTTCCAACATACAATATGAATGCAAGCATTTCTGTATTTTGATGATTTATTTCCTTTCTCTTGACCACCCAATTGTGATATCTCATGGTGCAAAATTTATAATGTTATATTTATTCCGAATTTTATTTTTCTGATAGTATTTAAGATCTCCTATTATAGGTGTGAGAAAGAGGAAGGGGAAGAGAATAAACGGGAAACTAACACCAGGTTTAGTGCTTTGACACATTTTTTTGCAAGGCCATTTATTCTAGATTTATTTTAACACGAAGTTTCACTAAAATGTATGCATATGAATCACGGAATCATAGAATTATAGAAATAGAAGAACTGTAGTTTACCAGTTTATTATAAGTTTGCAGTGGGTGGCACTTCATTATGTCATAAGAAAAGTGTAATTCTTAATACATTGAACAAGTTTGGCCTCATAACCACAAGACAAACTGTCGTGGTTTAAGGTTAGTCGTAAATTAGAAAAGCATGCAGCCTGCTCGTTTTCCCCCCACAACCTGTCCTTCCCTCCCACCCCCAATCCCGGAGGGATGGGGAGGAGAATCGAAAGAATGCAACTCCCACGGGTTGAGATAAGAACAGTCCA
>WYDI02008829.1:0-10204 GCA_009867235.2 Psittacus erithacus | reverse complement strand
GGACCCCCAGATCCTCAGACCCCCAAACCCCTGGATCCCCAGTTCCCCCGGCCCCCAACCCCCCGGGCTGGATCCCAGCGCTGCACTGGGATCATACTGGGCACTGGCTGGCCATGAAAACACAAATGCTGCTCTCCCTTTTGAGTCTAGACATCTGCTATCAGCAATAGGACACTCACTATGGTTCGGGCTTTTACAAAGTCATTTATACAAGTGGAAAATCAACATAAACCATGAATAAATGTTATGAAATGGGAAAATACCCTGGGAATAAGGAGGCTGAACAAGCGATGGGAAGTGGGGCGGGTAATGGGCAATCAGCCCCTCCCAGCGTGCTGCTGCGGCCAGCGCAGCTCACACAGCGCTCATCTGTGATAACCAGCACGGAGCTGGTGAGGAGCTTCCGTGCTCCAGGGATTCCCGCAGCTCAGAGGCCACCCTGGCTCTGCCACAACAGGCCTCTTGCCCCACATCCACTGTCTCCCTCCTGCCATGCCGCAACCAAGGACAAAAGGACGAAAATTGCACCAAAACTAACTCCTGAAAGTAGAGCACAGTGTCTTTTGTATCGACCTGTTAACTGGAACTTACCTACGAACTTCTCTTGGAAGCTAATTATTTTACACGTCTAAATTAGGGTAATTAGATCAGCAGGAATTGAGCTAAACCCAAATGCTGGTTGCCTTGTGAGGATTTTCTGAAATGGGGTTTCATATTCCATCTGCACTTCCTTCCACTCTGGGAAGAGCAGAAGTGTCCCCAAAGATGAGAATGGCAATTTTGATTTCCTATGGTATTAGTTCCATAGCATACCTGGTCTCCATCCTTAATTTCCACGTAGCCCTTTGCATGTAGGGAGTAGGAGGATAGGTAAAGGACCCTGGAAGGAAATATACTCTCTTTCAAGCTGTGAGACAAGATATGCACCTCAGATCTGGTTTCTGCATCGCTCCGGTACGACCACCTCCAGGCAGGTCTTGGCATAGCGGCTTGCCAGCAACTCTCCAGTCCTCTGATTTTCAGCTGTCCATTGTAGATAGTTCTCTTGTCCACACATCATGCCCATGGCTTCACCTTGCTAGAAAGGCTGGTGGTGTTCCCGTTACATCCTCCCGTCAGAAGCACAAGCACTGCTGTAAGTAAGGGTGTCAACAGCCACAGTGATCCAGGAATTTGCTTCCTGGAAGTTCAACAACTGGCCTCATCTTCCTTCTGTGGTATTGCCAGATAATACACAAGATAATACAACAAGAACCTGTTGTTATGAAGCGTTAACAGAAGAATAATCTGAACCCGGGAGAAAGAAGGCATCCTAAAAGAAGAGACCAGGGCTTTGCTTCAGTGGAAAGAAGCTTCAACTATTTACATTTTAAGGGAGAAAGAACACTACACAGCTGCTTGCCTGGTCTCTCTCCCTAAACAGGTATCCATACACATCACCTTCATTTCCAAGCATTCCTGTTTAACTTGAGAGTAGGTGTCTTTCTACACCTGGTACACACTTCCACACAGGAGACTCATTTCCAAGGAAGTTTCTCCTCTCATAGCTATGTGAAAACTAGACAGAAATGAGCTGTCTGTGTCCAGAAGAGCATCCACCACACTTGATGCACATCTGACAGCGAGAGGCAGCATTGCCTTTTGTCCAGAACCCATCTTATTTTCCAGATATAAGAGACCATTTATTAGAGAATGAAGAAAAAAGGGTCTCAGGTGCTTGACTTTCAGTAGGCTCGTACAAAAGGAGCTACAATTCTGACCACACCTCAGAACTCAATTCTGAACGAGGATGCCGTACGTAAGTTGATTCACAGCATTTTGGGACAGAGGAAGATGTATCATAAAGGTCACTAAAAACACAGAAAAAAAAAAAGTGTGGAATATGTTTTGAAAGCCTAAATAAAGGGAAAGGAGAGGAAAATAGAGAAAGAACATATACAGGAAGATGACTCAGGAAGTTCTAACAAAGCACCAGATCTGATACCAATACTCACTGTGGTCAGTGACAAGTAATTTAACCTCACACGTGAAATGAGGATAGTAGCAACCTCTTGGGGCACTGGGAAACTTAATTAGTTGCTATTTGTAGATTAAACAGAAAGTCTGAAGGTGAAATATTAAATGCCAACTATGAATAGCTCCTGAAGCATCAGCCCCTGGAACTGGGCAACTCCCTCCCCCCCCCCCCCATTACAGAAAAGTGGATCAGGATCAAGTTTTGAAAGAAATTTATTCTTATGGTTCTATCATGTCAAAAAGGTACCCAACAAGGAAACTTGCTTTTAAAAGCAGTAACTGGTAACACATCTATGTAATACACAACACAGCTTATCTTCAACTCAGAGTTTCTGCCTCCTACCTAAATTGATATTCCACATTCCTTAACAGAAACATCGTGTCACCTTCATCAAAAGAGCTCTGTGGGCCACAAGCTCCCAGACCTCTGGGTGAAGCTGTGTGCTGGCTCTGTGCTCCTCACAGCAAGCTCCCGAGCAGTGCTTCATGGCCTGCCCGTTTGTGCGTCTGGACATTTCCTTTCACAGCCTGGCCCCTCTGCAACCAGTGCTGGGCTTCCTGAGCCAGCTCTACCAGTGGGGCTTGGGCTGGTTTCTCTGCTTTTCCAAAGCAGAGATAAATGACTCTTGTGGAAGCTCAAAACCAACAAGATAAAGACGAGAAGAGCAAACCCAGCTCCCAGGAGTTTTAAAATGAGCTTCCCTCTGTGGCTGTCTGCAGATTCCTGCTTTGCTGCCTCCTTCAAGGAAGGAGCTGGTACTGAAGACTGAAACCCCACAGCTTCTGCTTCCTTATGCTTATTTGCTGTGGCAATAATATGTGCTTCCTGTGGCTTTTCTCGGGCATAAAGGGCATAGCGGGCCACCGTGACAAGGAACTCTTTCCCTTTGGATTTCTCTACTGAGAGGCAATCGTAGAATCCAGCCACATCTGGTGTCACGTTAAGTATTGCCATTCCTCCATCATAGAGGAGATATCTCGAGGCCTCAGCCTGAATCCTGCTCCCATTAAACTTCCACACTACACTTGCCAGATTCGACAGGGGAGCACATTGAAGATGAATATTGTTTCCAAGGGTAAAGGGAATTTTCCTCACACTGTTTTCTGAAATGATGAAGACATTTTTTTAAGTCAGAAGACTGGGGTTTCATTTCATTTACATAACCACATATTTCAACAAAGGTAAAATCTAATTCACCAGTCTTGCCAATGGGCAATGAAAGCTAAGGGGTAAAGACAAAGAGATCTCATTGCTCACAGGTCTGACAGTGACATCTTTCTGGCTTTATTATTAGAGGGGAGATTGAGATGAGCTTTTTGGCAGTTCTTCCCTGTGAGGGTGCTGAGGCGCTGGCACAGGGTGCCCAGAGAAGCTGTGGCTGCCCCATCCCTGGCAGTGTTCAAGGCCAGGTTGGACACAGGGGCTTGGAGCAGCCTGCTCTAGAGAGGAATTCTAGAAAGCATAAACTGAACAAGCATTTTGATCACATGAAGTTCAACTGCTGTTTCTTAACCCAGACGTTCACATACCTCCACTAAGGCAGCTGGAGGCATCCCCGGCTTTCACACTTTGAATTAAGTGCCTGAAAAAAACAAAAGAAGGAAACAACAAAACCCACCAAAACTCAAAGAGATGCAAACACAGCCCAGAAGTGTTCCAGATGTACCACTCCAGTTCTAGGAATCACCTGAGTCTTGTGCTACAGAGAGTGCACCGATAAAGCAATCTCCCATCAGATGTGCAGCTGGAAAACAGCTCTTTACTTACATTGAACGAGCAGTTTGCTCTGCCAGTGAGACACATCCATGAGCAGCTGGAGACCACGCGCAGTAGGGATCCCTTGCCAGGATGCAATCCATGCAGTACCTGTAGTGGTGGCACTGGCAGACTGGAAGCTGCACCACTTGAGACTGGGACCCTCCGTAGAGCATTCCCTGGAAACAGGGGAGGGAGTTCTTTTGCAATAGGGAGACTTTAAGCTGTTATTTCCTAATATGGATTGTCAGGTTTTCTGGTGTTTATTAAAAATATCAGTAAACTAAAGATCTTGTCAGCAGAGACGGGGACATGAGAAACCCCCTCAGCTTTCCACAGCATGGAAAGTAGTCCCTATTTCCACAGTAAAATGACAAGAGCTCCTTCCCTAACTTTTTCATGAACAGAAAGGCTTGTTCCAGTTATGCTCTGACACTCACAAATTCTTCTCCAGAAAAACGTTTCCTGCTTCTGTTATTGACAAATACATAATAGAAACAGAATTATCTATCTAGACAGATAGAGACATTTACAGGTTATATAAAAGCCAGAAGAACACAGAAGAGCAAGGCCCAAGACAAGCTATTACAGCAGCCCCTTTCCACATGCAGGGATGGAAGCTGTACCTTTTCAGAAGACAACTGGAGAGATTGTACAGGCTCCGGAGCCAGAAACAGCTGCAGCTCTTCCACAATGAACATTTCCCCATCACAATTGAGAGCCTTATGCAAATATCCATCATCTACAGCAAATGAAATGTATTTCTAAAGAGAATCTTGTTTAAACACAGCATAACATTTCAGCCTGGTCATTCATTCATGTTGAAATGGGAGGTTTAGCAGACATTCCTGGGCACAGGGAATTTCTGTAACTCTTCAAAGCCAATTCTCATTTTTGCTTTCAATGAGAGAAGCAATGACTTTTTTTCCAGACCTCAAACAATCCCTGAATTTGCAAATACGATGTGAAGCCTCCTTTGATATGGAAAGTTTCTAAAGAAAGTCTTTTAATGTCCGACAAGAAAAACATATTTAATATAAGTGGGATGAAAATATTAAACTAGCAAGACAGCTTCTGAATGTAAAACTTCAGAGCTGATGAGGAATTGCCCTTTTTTGAAGTCTCACAAAAAATCTGGCACAAAATGCAGAACAATGGGGAGTATCTTCCCTACAATAACAGCTCTTACCTGTTCCCAGAAACATAACATCGTACGTTTGTTGGTCAAGGCCAGTGACTCTGTCTACCACGATCCTGGTGTAGTTTGAGCCTCTCCTCAGCAGCACTGGGCTGTCACCAATTGGATTTACAGAATCATCCATTAGAGGGTGATCTCTGACAAACTGCAGGACTTTGTCAGGCAAGTCAGAAGACGTGTTATACCCCATCCTCCGAGCAGAGTTATCTATGCACTAGAACAGAACACAACATGCATGAGGACACTTGGGTTTTCATTTCATTGAGGTATAGAGAAAAGGTGCATTTCCCTCTAAACATTCAGTTATTTCTACTTATCTTCAAAAGGTAAAACACATTCTTTTCCTGTATGAACTAGCCAATAACCCCACAGCTTGTGGCAAGGAGGCTTTTCTAGGAACTTTGGTGTGATGGAAGGGGAAAGCTGAGTGTACACACTGCATTTTTAGTGGTAAAAAAAGACATTCCAGAGGCTGGTTTTTAATTAGAAGAGGTAAATTCATATTTACAGCACCAGGACGTGGAACTGGCACTTCTCCTCTGAAAACCATCCACTTAACAGGGGAATGTTCCACAGTTACTGGTCCTTTGTAGCTTCCCTTGGAGAAGACTTCCTGAATAGTTTTCATACTGTAGGCACAAACAGCTGATATGTCTAATCTTCCCCTTGGAAGAAAACAAACAAACAACAGAAAAACACATAAAAGAAAAGCAGGTTTTATTTTTGTTGTGAAAAACCCCCTACTCTCCACAGCGCACACTGATCTTTCTCAGGATTAGTCAAAAGACACCTAACACTAAAAATGCTTCTCTGCTGCAGTTGTCATGATTCACTGAGAATAAACCAAAAACACCATTAAAGATGGTATTAAATATTTGTTAAAAATCAAGTAACCACCCTCAAATAAACTGAAACACAGAGAATGAGAACCTCTGACAACCTCTCCTGTGGACAGGCAGATGGGCCCATGGCAGTCAACATTCTGACAGGATTTTCCTTCCTTTAGCTTCTCACTTCTTACACAAACCATTAATTCTTCTTCTAATCTCTTTAACTCATCCTCCTGAAAACCGCAATTCCCTCTTTGCCTCCAATTACAAGGTGTCTCAAAATAATGCCTGAAAACAGAGGTGGCCTTTTAGGAGTGCCTGGATCAGACACTGATGTGGCTTCATATCTCCCAGGGAATGATACACCCAAAGGAATAAATGTTCTACAAATTCCTGTCTTGCGACACACGGAACCCAACCTGCCAGAACCAGGAATAAAACCCACTGTCATGGACACCCACCAAAGCTCTAGTGGGTATAAAGTGATGGGGTAAATAGGTGGCAGCAGGTTAAGTGGCATGGTGCTGACTGTGCTGCATTCTTGTCATTCTGATGCTTTTATAAAACATGAGAGTTACCTACTCATGGCTCCTTCAGTATTTTCTGACATGCAAAGTTTTGATCCACTTTGTCTTGTTTTTCTTCATGAGTCAGAGCATTAAGAAAGAGCTACTGAACACTAAACCTTGGCCGTTTTTTTGTTCGGAGTTCTGTTTTCATTTCCACAGAATATTACATTGGACAAGCAGACCATGACACATACTACTTTTGGGGCACACACTACTTTTGCACCTTGAAATGTCAGCTATTTCTTTTAGTGCCATAAGGACCAGAAGAATCCAGGGCTTTGTGCATGTAATTATGTAATTTTCTACGTAATGAGTTTTAATTGCCCCACCATCCAACTAGAGAAAACATAACTCTCAAAACTTGGCGTAGGAGAAGTTTTTGGTTAGTCTTTAATTGAAGGCTTTGGCCCAGGAACCCAAGCCATTTTGTTTCAGAGGATAATGTTTGCTCAGTTGGATCAAGCAGTAAGAAAACTAAATGCAGTCCATTAAAACATGCAATGCAAGTACCTGGTAGTTTTTGGCTCTGAGTTAAAGCCAAATGGCTGTACCAAGGCTAGTCCCACTGCAGTGAGAACCCTTCCTCCATTCATTCCAAACACCAGTATGAACACATCCCTCTATCTCACCATTGCTGCAAAAAAATTCCATAAAATATGCTGTCCTGCCACCTCCTTCTCCTTAGTAAAAAGATGTCCTGGACAATATTGAAATGGAAGTTTAATTCTGGAACGGAACAGGAAAGGCGGGACTTTAGAAATGACGTCCATCTTCTCTGCAAGACACGTTTTCCACCAAGATCTCCCTAAATAAAGGAATAACATAGGCACTGTAGGATGCATCAGGAAAAAAGTGTCATTTTCATAACAGCGTTGATGTGGAGAAAAATATAGTTGGCCTTTCAATAGAAGTCTCAGTTCAAAGGCAAAGACAAAAAGGTTGAAATGTGAAACGCAACCTGAATAGCTGATTGTGCTTTTGCAAGAAAGTGGAAGCTAGCTGAGAAATAACTGTACACAAGAGAGTTCTCTTTGGTCAGGCAGTGTGGATGCCAGTGTCAATCACTCAAGTATGAAACTTCATCTGCAATACACTAATCAAAACCTTTATACTACAGACACTAACTCTGCACACACGGGCAATTCTGGACACCAGCAGCTTGTCATAGAATTCAAATTCAACAGCTGTTTCGGTGAAGAAGACATAAATTTTATCATCATCTCCGTCTGGATTAGATTCACTTTCCTGCACTATTTCCATGCTGACAAAGCTTGGTTCTGAAACACAAACACACAAAACATTGACGTTTATTCCAAGAAAAACACAAATAGAAAATATTCTTTTAAAATTAAGCCAAATTGAACATTTTTGTGGACTGGTGAAAAGGCTGAAAATTACTTATGAATCTATCCAACATTATGAGAAGGAACTGTGCTTTCATAAATGGCAAGGGGCCATGGCTCATCTCATCACTGCAGTCCATGCTCACAAATGTTTTTTTACATTCTGTCCTTAATTCAAAAGCTCACATTACAAAACCAATCCATCACATCCTGCTGCACCCCAGAGAGAATTCATACACCAAACTGAAGTTCAAAAGACTGCAATATATAAAAAAGCTTCTTACCATTTAGCCATGACGTTTTAAACTCTGTCCTTACAGGATTTCTCATGCTGCGAAGTATTATAGGTTCCGTTCCCAAGAAATTATTTGAAGTAGCTGAGTAAAATTCCCCATCTGGAAAGATTTGGAAGAAACAAACAAGTATAAAGTACTTCTTTTTCAAATGCAAAGCTATCCTGTAAGGAACAAATTAGGTTTGGGAAGCAAAATCAGAATTAGGGTAATGGTATCCAATAGCTTAGTTTAGATGAGGAAACTCATTTCAGGTTTCCTGTCAGTCCAAACACACCTACAAAAACAGACGCATACTTCTGAGTTGGTTCAAAGGGACACTTTCCTCTGCTCTCCTCAGCTCCTCCTTGCAAGCTGATGTTTGTCCCATGGATAACCTACGGCAAACAATCATTTAAACAGGATGAGAAGTCACTTTCTGGTCTTTCATACTGCTATAAAAGAAGTAGGACTTTTCAACAGGAATATTTAGAGCAAAGTGTTTAAAGATCTGCCACACTGCTCAAATACTTGCAGGAAACCCTTTATTCAAAGCTAATTACCATGTAACCACAAGTTGGGTGATAGGCATTGGTTCCACAGACATACAAGTAAGAGGCATTTATCTTATGGAGGAAGAGGATGTAGTTCTGGCATCTTATCTAAAATAGAAAATCAATAGAAAAGCTGTATAGTGCAGTGGATTGCATCTGACAATTTCCCCATGTCTTACCAGCACGCAAACAAACCCAACATACTGAGAGGAACTTTGACTGTGGTACAAAGAAGCTCGATCCTGTCACCATTTTTATTTTAGTTGATAACACCAGAAGTTCCTACCTTGTCCTTTCCTCTATGAATACATTCCAGCTGCCTTTCCTGTGTTGCAAACCAGTATTCCTAAAAACCAGAAACACTTGTGAGGTGCTGTGTTGCAATTGCCTATTTTTTTCCCCACAACATTATGTGTAAAATATCCCTAAATAATCCTAACTTTGACCTTATGGGGTAAAGAAGCATTTTTCTACACCTCTCCAGCAGACAAGGCATAATAAAAAACCTGATAATAGATACCTGTCTATAATAAAGATCCTGTGATAAAGTGTCAAGCCTTGAAATAGTAATACTTGTAGTCACGTAAACTCAGAACATGATGTTCACCTGAAGAAATCCACAAGCAAAGTATTTATTTTTAATGAAGGTATGGAAAAAAAAAGATCTTTCATTTACCCTGGCTATTTCTCTAGAAATATTATTCAAGTCAAGAGCAAACACTGCATCTCTGCCTCCAACAAACAGGGTATTGGTTTCTTTGTCAACAAGGAGAGTGGAAATATTGGCTAAGCCTTCTTCGCTAAAGGTGGTGAGATTTCCAGCTGCGAAACACAGAAAAGAAGTTACTTTATTTAGCACTAGAATGACAATGTAATAAAAATTCCAGACTGAAACCAAATTGTAACGAACAAAGGGAAAAGCTTCCGCTTTTCCAGAACATTTCCTAACTGCTAGGAAAGTGTTTGAATAAATGCAGCGACATTCTTTTCCTAATTTCTTACAGGAACATAAACACTGCTATAATTACCTGTAGGCCAGAACCTCCAGCTACAACAATTACTGTTCAGGCATTCCTGTCATTTGGATGAGTGCATCTGTAACAGCCCATAGCATTCCCTTTTATGCCTAGTAAATAATGAACTCCCCACACTGTGCTACATTTCTTGCTGCTTGTGAAATGACTGGGTTTCACTTACTTTGGTATTTTACTGTTTTTCTGGGAATGCAATTCCAAACAGAAGCTTTTGTCCCTTGAATTAACTGCAAAACAAGATAAAGGACAAGAGCAGTGCCACCCATTTTCAGAGATTCAGCTAGAAGGAACTTCTTCCCCGTTGTTATTCCTTGCCATTAAATAACTGCAGGCAGCAATGTCTTCGTGCTTCTTGGAAACGGCCTGTGGAAGCACTCTGAAGTGGCTGCAGTCTTCAAATACTTCCTGAAACTTGTCAAAACCTCTTACATTTGCTGTTAACTCCTTCCAGACGTCCTAAAATGAAAAGCAGCTGAAGTTCACTGTAATATGGGGTGAATTCATTTTTGTTGGAGCCCTTTTACAGGATTCAGTAGCTATTACAGAGCTATGTATACGGGTTCAAACTGAAACAGGGGAAGTTTAGATTGGATCTAAGGAAGAAGTTCTTTACTGTGAGGGTGGTGAGGCAC
>WYDI02008828.1:0-14323 GCA_009867235.2 Psittacus erithacus | reverse complement strand
TCCCCCATCCCTCCGGGAGCTGAGGGAGGAGGTGGGGGGGCAGTGAGTGGGCTGTGTGGCAGGCCTAAACCACGACACACTGAAACAATAATTTTACTACAATTGCAGTAGCCCTCAAGAGCTGAAGTACCCAGCTTCCCAGTTTCCAATGCTACTACTAGGCTGCTGTAACTATTGCTGCAATGGACTGAATACAAAATACCCAAATATTTCTGTGGATTAAAACTAGCATTATCATCTTACATTTTTTCCCCTTAAAATGATCTTTCTCTCTTTTGAGAGAAGCTAAAAAAGAAGCTATTTTAAAAGTATGTGCCATAACAACTGCTTGAAAGTTACTCTGTGAGCCAAATAGAAGGTGAATGTTGGTATAGACACTAAATAGAGCACTAAGAACAAAAGCTTTGTCAGGAAACTGTGGCAAGAGCTGCGCAAAATAAACTGGATTTGTTCTTCATAGCTTGCGCCAGCAGCGGATCATTTGATTAAAAAGCTTCCAAATTTCATCCCAGTTCTGCTATCTTTACCCATAGTTGCAGTACTTATTGGAAGGCTGACAACCTCAAAACACGAGCAGAGGTGAAATTCTGGTCATGTGTCCTGCTTATCTTTCCTTCACTGTATTTCGTTTTACTCATTCAACTGTGACAGTTAAATGAGAAAATAAATTTAAGTTCATTACCTGTTCTAAGGAGCTAAAAGAAATGTAGCATGAACTTCTAAATGCTTTTGGCTTTGAAGCGCTCACTGGAAGGTGGAGCCTGCCATGATGGAGAAGGATTCACATATCTCCTTGCATGAAAGAGAAATATCTGATATCTTGGAGCACCTATAAATTGAGAAAGTTGCATTTGTAGAAGATTGTGATGCGTCATAAGATGTGAGCAGCTGAAAAGTTGTTCTAGGGAAGTCTTAAAGTCTTTCCACACAAATGGGTAAGCAGTCATTATTGATGACAGCATCTCTCAGACACCCCATTCTTTTCATCAGGATTCTGAATCAGTGCAAAGACACATCAGTATCACTAAATGTATTAACTATTATTAAAGCTATTAACTAAGTATTACTGCAAAATTAAATGCAGAAAAAAGCTGGACGTTTACAGCTTGATTTCCCAAACATTGCATGTCTAGATCCGGGCTTAGTTACTGCATTAAAAATGGACTTATACTAATGACTGCTAATGAAGTACAGCTTCTTCTAATTCCCATGTCCAGAATGTCTGCAAATCTGAAACCTTTTGTTCTGGTGTCTCAGAATGGGTTTAGCAATCTGCTTTAGACGGCCATGTCTGAAGGCTTCAGCTCTCCTAACGGCAAATTAGGACAGAGCTAAACCAAATCGTGACTTTCTTTTCTCATCAAATACATGGAGGCAGGCTGATCCTTCCCAGGGTGGGCTGGATAACTGAAGGGCTGTTAGTGGAACTCAAAACAGCTGTTGTGTTGTAAGATATCAAAGGCCACATCACTGGGCAACTAGAACTCTTCAATACTGAGAGAAAAGGACACCTGCAAGCCAAAAAGCTCCTGCATGATCACTGAGTCATGCATCTTCTGCCATAAATCTCACAGAAGGAAGAGGGGAAAAGGAAATCTCCCACCATGGTTCCCTGTGTGATGGTGGTTGCCTCCTCACAGGATGAGCAACAGACACCTCCATAAAATCTGTGGATCAGCAGGAGCTAATAGATGACCTGAAAATCTAGAGAGATTGTAATTATATTAACACTGCTAATGAGAACAAACCAGGAAAAAAGCTTGAACAGCACACTTCAGTCAGCCACACTCATTAATTAATAGTTCATTTCCTGCTGGGCTTTGGGCCACTTCACCAAGCTCTCTCCTGGGCAAAATTAGGGGTATAGTTCACTCCAGAAGCAGCTCTGCAAAGACATTATGAGTGAGGCTGCACCAGGTTTGGCTCCATATACCCCACACTGTCTTCTAATGCTATTCCAACTACCTATGCATACTCTAACACTCCTATATGCCCTTCTCCCTCATGTTAAGGTAATGCAAGATGTCCTCAGTTTCAGACTATATAAAGTATTTTGGTGATCTGCAACACCAATACAAGGTAGTCTCTACTGGAAAAAGTACAGAAGAGTATAGTCATATATTAAAAGCCACAAATCATTACACAGGAACTAGAAAGCCCTCAAAGCCAAATGCAGTGTTGTGTAGACACAACCAGCTCTGCTCTGCTCTGCTCTATTCTGCTCTATGGTGAGATCTAATACATGCAGCCAGCACTGCCCCTTGGCCTCAAGACCACAGGTTTCCTTCCTGGCTCTCTTCCACTTTGTAGCGTAGAAACAGACCATGAGTCCTGGACCTCTCCCCCCGCCCCCCAAAGGAGCTATCTTGCCAGGTCCATAAGACTACACTTAAAACCAGCAGGAATTTCACAACTTTCAGTGGGGCTACATGGAACAAATAAGAGCTTTCCCCCATTAAATTCAGAAGCTGGAAAAAGCAGTAAACAGCACCAGCCATTTTATTCCCATGCAAAACCAAAGAGCTTTGTGAGCTGGAGTTCAGACTTCCAGTCTCTCATTCCAATGGCACAGAAATCGCTTCCTTTAGTAAATACCAGTGCAGAATTCAGACTTTACAAGAATTTCTTAGAAATCTGTAATGACCTTTAAATGGGTAAAACCTCACTGAACTTATGCCAGCAGGGTTAAACACAGTGGAGTTACAGGCAGAAACTGTGGAGCAAATAGTACACTCAGATTCATTATTTTTTTTTAAGGATACAGTTATGGTGATGGTGAGAGTCGTGTTCCTAGGGAGAAGCCATCATGTTCCTCACAAGCCCTCTGCACTTTCTTTCCTCCAGGAGACTGATGGACCTCACTCACTGAAAGCAGCCTTTGTAATTTTTATCTATTCTTTGTTTCTTAAGAATTTTTTTACCTTTTTTTTTTTTAAGCTTTTCACTGTGTATAGCGTTTGTAAACGTGCTTCACCAGCTGAACAGGAAAGTTACCCACTGCATAGTGGCAGGCACAATGCGGGCAGCTGAAATGCAGACCTGCCTGGTTGTTGAAACAGCTCTGACTGCTGGGGTCATCTCCAAGCACATGTGCAAGCTCCACCTCAGCTCTCATCTCTGTTCTTCCAGCCACAAATGTGGACATCACACTCAAATACTCCTGTGCTGAGCAGCTGCCTCCCTTGAAGGTAGCTCAGGTGCTGGGAACAGTCTTGCTATGCCAGTAAGCCCTGGGAAGACCCCACACTGCTGCACAACAGCTTGCTGATGCTCAAACTATTTCATTTCAGACTTTAGCAGGTATCACAAGACTCTACATATGTTGCCCAGCACAGACATATCATATGATACAGAACTGATGACAAAGGCTGTACAATGAGAATACCAGCATACCTCACCTCAGCTACTGAAGCAGACAGAAGCAATTTTCAGCAAGTAGCAACCTGGACTGGGATTTAACCTTCATTATGATAAGTCCCATATCTTCCCAGCAAGCTTCTGAATAATTTAGTGCCCTGGTTCTTTCTGTCGTTTCACAGAAGTTATTCAGCTTTTGTGGAATACAGACATGAGAAACTAAGATTTGAGTTCAAGATGTTACATTTTTTTCTGAAATGAAAGTAAATGAGAAACCAAGTAAGTGTAGCTAAAGGAACTGGTTTGGGTGAGGTATTTTATGTTGTACTTTTAGGCCTCCCACAGACAGCTGCATGTGACTCAGAAAGAGGCCCAGATGTTCACTTTGGGGACAAAGCAAAGGATAAAACATTGACTGGCATATTTTCTTTTACAAGCACAAGGTCTTTTGCTTCTTGCTAGCAAGTATTCATTCATTTCAGGTTTAGTATCCTCCAGATGCTGGAGGAAAAAAAAAACAGTTCCCGGTCAGTGGCTGTTTCTCTGTGAAGTACTTAGAGATGTATATCAGGATGCTCAGAGGATTATTAATACAGAAAATTAGAAAGCAGAGTTTCAGAAGTGAAGGACAGTGTACCAACAGGACCAGTGAACCAGCGAACCAGCGAACCAAACCAGCAGTGCACTCAGAAGAGTAACCCCCTTACCAAACCACTCATTATCAGGCAGCAATATATTTTTCAGATGCACTTAAGCAACATGAAAATTTCTTTTATTAGGAAAAACATATTTTGAATTCCAAGCAGCATGAATCATCTGGCTTTTTTCAACTCTAATGTTTATGGCTTTATTTCCTCTTTGCTGATTGACTGGTTTCAAAGAACAAAGAGAAGTGGGGAGAAGAAAGATGCATTATCAGCAATAAAAGACCAAGGATTACAAGTCTGCAATTCCTAACAAGTGAGGAACAAAAGGTAAAGAAACACTTCAGAGCACAGTGAGAAATCCATCAGGCAGAGATTTTGCTTAAGTCCTGTACTAAGTCAGCAAGTGTTCTTAAAGACAGCAGCTCCAGGCCACAGATATTCTGTATTCTGTATTCTGTTTGATTGGAAGCACTGCAAGAAAAGACTGAGCTGGATTATGCCCACCATTCTGCAGAATAACTGAAGATGTGGGTAGAGCTCAAAATCACACATAGATACGTGCATAAATATGCACATATATACACAGGAATTATACGTCTCTGGCTGATTTTAAAAGCTCTTTTCCAGGAGCATGAAGACTCAGTGAAAGACCCTTAAAGCCTTACAAATCTCCTGGTCTTGAAAACCTGACTTTTTAGCATCTAAATGATTAGAATATGATTTCCAATTCTGTGTTTAACGAAAAACTTCCCAGTTTCAATATGCTGCCAGAAAATAAGAATTTTAATCTGTGTCTTAACAACAGAGTGGAAGAGGAGGAAGCAAATGGCCAGAACAGATAGTAAATCTGTGAGACCATCTGGAGATGGCAAGTTGAAATCCATCCCCAATAGAAATGATTCGATGTTCTTCTGCCAGCCGTTGACCATGTGGTAGTCTGCACAAAATGCTGATACACTTCAAGTGGTGCTGATAGGGTGCCTAGGAGCCTGATGGCAGATGTTAGCCTTGGTTTAAGGATCCATTCATACTCTGTGATTGGAAGCCACCAAATTGTCATAGTATATCTGCACAGATACAAGTAATACAATGGCCAAGTCAAAATCCTGTGAACTGCTAAAAAAGTGTTTCAGTTTTTCAGCAGAATTAGGTACTTCTGTATCTTCCAAAATACCCTTGTGTCATTTACCACATTAAACATGTGACCACCTCTGCTAACTTGGCCTCTGGTTTGCTTCCCCGTGGATGCACAAAAGAGGTGACTCCCATAGCTGGGGCTTGTGTAGCCAAAGCCAGTCCTAGAATCATAGAATCATGGAATGGTTTGGGTTGGAAGACACCTTTAAAGGTCATCCAGTCCAACCCCTCTGCAATGAGCAGGGACATCTTCAACTAGGTCAGGCTGCTCAGGGTCCTGTTTAGTCTTATCCTGGATGTTTCCAGGAATGGGTCATCTACTGCCTCCCTGAGCAACCTGTTCCAGTGTTTCACCACCCTCTTTGTTAATTATTTTTCCCCTTATATCTAGTCTATAATCTATATTCTTGAAGTTTCAAAAATTAACCCTTGTCCTATTGCAACAGACCCTACTAAAAAGTTTTTACTCATCTTTCTTATAGGTCCCTTTAAGTATTGAAAGGCTGCAACAGGGTATCCCTAGAGCCTTCTCTTCTCCAGGCTGGACAACCCCAACTCTCTCAGTCTTTCCACATAGGAGAGGTGTTCCAATCCTCTGATTATTTTCGTGGTGTTTTTCTGGACCCCCTCTAACAGATCCATGTCTTTCCTGTACTTAGGACTCCAGAGCTGGACACAGTACTCCAGGTGGGATCTCATCAGATAAGAATAGAGGGGCAGGATCACCTCCCTTGACCTGCTGGTCATGCTTCTTTGGATGCAGCCCAGGATGCGGTTGGCTTTCTGAGCTGTAAGCTCACACTGCCAGGTCATGTCCAGCTTTTCATCCACCAGTACCCCTAAGTCCTTCTCTGCAGGGCTGCTCTCAACGACTTGATTCCCCAGCCTGTATTGATACCAGGGTTTGCCCAACCCAGGTGTAGGACTCTGCACTTGGCCACATTGAACCTCATGAGGTTTGCATGGGCCCGTTTCTCAAGCTTGCCCAGTTCCCTCTGGATAACATTCCTTCCTTCAGTGTGTTAACCACACCACTCAGAGTAGTGCTATCTGCCATTTGCTGATGGTGAACTTGAGCCTACTGTCTATGTCATTTATGAAGTTATTAAACAGTATTGGTCCCAATTGGGCTCTGCAGGTCACTGCCCTGCAAATCACCACTCATCACTGATCTCCATCTGGACATCAGTAAGGGTCTGGACAATGCAGAAGGCTCTGTCTGTACTTCCAAAACTGGAGCAAATTAGGCAGGTGGTGGTCACTGAGCACCTGGGGCCCCTGTCAGTGGACAAGGCAAAAAGTCCTATCTCAGGGACTGGTACTTTGCAGGACATCAGGGAGGATTTCAGAACTTTCTCCTCTGCATTCTTGAAGGCTGGTCATCTGCCACACATATACAACAGCAAATAAAAGATTTACTGAAATGTTTGTTGAGCTCAGGTAAATCCCAAATGGAGCAGTCCACCAGACTAATCCTGAGACCTCATGCTTACACATGGTGCTCTCCAGCCCACTCAACTCCTCTGTTTGCATTGCAACAGTCAGAGAACACTGAAGACAGCTTGTTTTATAACACAGTGTTCTAGTTTACTAAGCAGTAAGTCCTTAAAAAGTATTGACTTTTTCCCTGGCATTGTATTTGTTTGGCTCATTTATGCTTTTCCTGGAAATGTTCTTTGAATGACAACATGAAAGGCTGTATCCAGTCCCTTATTAAAGATGCTGCTGTCAGAAGTGCAAACACAAAAGGCTAGTCCAGGCTACCTGATGCTGTCAAGCAGACTCCTTTTTGTGCTGCTTGATTAGCTCTTTGGAGCAAGACGTTGTTGAACTGGATCAGCCAGAAACAGAAGTCCTATTAGGAGACAGATCAGGAGGAACAGAGTGTAGCAATACAGCATTGATCAGCCATACATTTTGCAGGAAAATGGCTAAGGAAATTAACAGAAATTCCATGTTCCAAGTTTGATCCCTAAGCCATGTTCACGTGCTACCAGGTAGCCATGAGTGTGCTCCCTAACAGCCTGTGAATCCAACCCTAGAGAACATGTTTTCTATGTTAGGTGAAATATAGGTCCATCTCTACCCAGTAGTGTATAGATCTCAGCTGGAATCTTTCAACCTTCAGGCATAAGCTTCTATACTAAAATGTCCCAAATTGTTCCAGAGCAATTATAGAATTAAAAAATTCAGTTATCAAAAGTTTCAGGTTGCACCAGACAACTGATTAAAAGAGTCACAGCCAATTTGCTTCCATCACTGAAAGGCACTAAATCACACACACAAATCCATCCCAATTTAGAAGAACACTTATGCTGAATGAAAACATTGATTCAATTGCCTCTCCCATCAAGGGTAGAAACATACAGAATGATCATGCTTCCAGCCGTCATAGCTCAGAATTCAAATGTGCTCAGTGAACTTGCTTAAGAATGAATTATGGTTGCAAATTATTTACATGAATTATTGATTAAATAATTATGAATGGAAATTACACTAGGAAGAATCAAGCTTTATTCACAGAGAACTGAATAGAAAAGACTATTCCTAAGTTCCTTCTTAGAAATTATTTACCCTCCTCCAATATAAACAGTGACATTAAATTATCTGGAAATCTTAAATGTAATTAGCAAAACCAGAAGCATATTGTACACACTTATCACGTACATATAAACCAGACAGGACTACAGGACATAGGTACCCATGTTGTTTTTCCTTAGTGAATAAATCTAATTTAAAAGGTTTTGTTTCTAGAAAGCAAAAGAATAAAGACATTAATTTTATTTGAGAATCAGTTCCATATCCAATCAAAATAGCACTCTTTTAAAGACAGATATTCAACAGACTATACCCTTAATTTGCTGAATCTTTAATCACTAATCATCAGAGAGTTTTCTGCATTTATCCTAAAGATTTGTTATTATTTTTCACAATTGCCTTTGTAAGGATTTGAGACATCTTTGTAAAGCAAAAGTTATAAGATGTAGGAGGTTTTGTTGGAAGTTTTTCACTGAACCAAGAGCAATAGAAGCTGCTTTGAAATACAAACATGCCTTCAGGGCAATAAAACTTCATTTACTGTTTGGAGCAGTGCAACTCTGATTAACTTCAGTTGTCTCATGTATACAAGGGGCAAAAAACTTTGCAACAAAGGTACAAGAAGACAAGAGCAGAAAGAGTCAGTGGAAATGTCTGGCTCATTACAGAGCATGTGGTTTCATGTAGGAGGCTTGCCAGAGGAGTGGACCTAAGCAATACCTTCTTCTCATCTATCCATCCCTATTGCTTCCAACCTAATCAAAATCAAACATCCTGCAGATGTGTCAATGTAAATGAACAGAGCAATCATCTAGGATAAAAATAAACCCTCTCTTTTGGAGTTTTATTAATCAATAAAAATAAATAAAATAACTTTAATTAGATTAATTTTACAAACTCAATTTAGAGAAAAATTTGGCAGGCGCTGAAGCCAGGAGAAATGGGAAGATGGAAAGACCTGCAGCTGCAAGCACACAAATTTGGCATGGTGAGAGCCACTTGGGTAAAGTAGATGTTCAGAGAGCTCATTCTGCTTTATGCTTTAGAAAAGATCAGCCATTCCTTAGGAAAAGAAAATGTCTATGGAAAGATTCCCTGAGAGGCTTTAGTTGGACAGGAACTAAGGCTCTGTTGTGGTGCAATTACTGAGCAGTAAAGTCTTCTGAGATTATTATTTTCTTGCCCCTGCGAGTAGAAGACATGAATGATTTGATCACAGAATGACCCTCTCATCTTCCCTCATTAAGAAATGATAGATAGACTTACATACCACTGGAAGATCACAGATATTGCTATTCCACAGAGAGAAGACCAAATAAAACATTCATTCCCTGATACTTTGGAAGGCTAGTCATAAGATTTATGACCACCATTAAGTTTAGAGGTGCTAAAATGAGTGGCTGCTTCATTAGTATGCAGAAAAATTTTCTAAGTGCATTTTCATTGTGGCACCAGCAATGAAAATATCTTCACTGGGGACAGCCTTTTTTCCTAAAACTAATATAATATGTGGCTGAAGTGCTACAGTTTAGTTTACAGACATGGCCAAGGAAAACATCTTACATGATGTCATTGGTTCTGTCAAGTCTGACATCAGACTTCCTATATTACCAGTTCATAAGAATGACAATGTAAGATCAATATATGGAGCAAAAAAGAAGAGTCTCACCTGAATGCTTGACTGCTTACATCCAACATTTACAATTACATTACATCTGTACTTCTAGGACAAATATGGTTGAATGGTCTGATCTGCACTGATGCCCCAGTGATCCGCATTAACATAGACCATTTCTTAACTATCAGCTTTTCTGAAATAAAAAGTATCCACCACTATTAACATGATACAGCAGCCCATGAAGGACATTTGAGCATTGGTTTTGAGAAACATAGTGCAAACATTTAAAGCCAAGATTTGTATCGAGAAGGGAAAAAAATAGCATTGGAATATTGCATTGTGTTTCCAAGGTGGAGCTTTGTGAACAATATGTACGGAAACCATCATCTTACCCCAAAGATGTGCCCAAGGAGAGATGGAAGGACAGCATTTTGACCATACAGTCTTGTTCCACAGTCATATATGAAGGTTTTCTCAGACCTAGAGAAGATAAATTTAAGAGAAACTTGAAATGCTCTCAAAATGAATGAAGAAAAATCTTGAAAGACTCAGGGAAAGAACTTGAACTCAGAGCAGAAAGGAGTGGGCCAAAGGTGGGGGGAAATGTGTTACTGTTGAATAAAGCAGAGACACATTTGAAAGCTGCCTTTCCCACTTGACCCTATTCCCTTTGCTGGCAACAGCAGGTGGATGACAGCAGAAATAAAATAGCAGAGCTAGGTGATGGTGATAGCGCAGACTATGGATCTTCCTTACACCGTTCCTGCTCTGTCATTGATGGAATGATTCTGGACTCAAAGACAAACTCTGACACTGGTTTGCAGGGGTTGCTGAGTGTGGGTTAAACACACGACAGCCCAATACTGATGCAATGCTTGATGTTTACTAAGGGATATCAAGAAAAAGTTGCTGAGAGATGTACCACAAAAACCACTATAAGCCTTTGTCTACCAAACCAAGCATTCAAGTCTCCAACAGGTGTCAATGCTTTTGTGGTTTTGTTACCTTCCTGAGCTGAATCAAATCTTATTGAATTCTTGGTTTCACAAAGGGAGAAAAAAGAGTAATTGGAGAGTTAACCTATAGGATAATATTCTTTATATCACATGCAGACTCCTCTGCTTCAAGCTACTAAAATATCACTGTGAGAAAATCAAACTTCAGCGATCATCTCAAAGGAAGGCAGACTTTATCTTCATGCACTCTGCTACCCACAGGAATAACCACAGTTAGCAGGTTTAACTGAGATAACAGATTCTGCAATACCAATAAGGTAGTGTGGCCATGGGGATTGATGCAGGCAGAGCACTGATCAACTTCCACCCCTTTTCAAGGTGTGACCATGTTAGTGCCTTTGCAGGCAAGCAAAACTCATGGAAAGGAAACACTTTTTCACAGAACAGACTTTTTGAAACTCAGACAACCATAGGAGAGTTCGCAAATTCTCTGAATCTGCGAAATTCACATGTTCTTTGTAGATTCTTAAAAGTGCGTGAAGTGACATAATTGGATTTTGCAAGGCACTTTTTTGTGTTAAGGGGTGAAAATGACTGAAGCCAGATACCACCATAAAAAGACTGATTTTTCTATAAGTACTGCATGTAAGCTATCGTGGAAAAAAGTCAAAGATGATATTTGTGATGTAAATCCACTGGGCTGAATTTAAGAAGTCCAGACTGACAACCAAAGGAAAAAAGACAGTGACAAGATGACTCACCCCCCAGCATCCAAAGCAGTCCTGCAGCTTAAGAAACAGACTTTATTCCTGCCAAATCACCGAATGCATGTGCTATTAACACACTCAAGGGAATAGAGATCTACAAGACAGAAATCTTTATGAGCCAGAACTACCATAACGTAGAGACAGATTGTGTGAGAGATCTTTTTAATGAGGATTTGGAGAAAGAGCAAAGGAATTCTGTAGTGCAAGCTGTACATAATGTGGAGAAGAAGAAGACCGGGATAGGATTTGTGGGACTAAACACCCACAGGAAAATGTGTGTCACTATGTCTGAGCTTTTCATCTGGGTATATTTAAAGTGTGATTCATTTAATCTTAAAGGAGCTATCTAAAATAGACCACATAAAACACGCCCTGTAAGTGCTTTTTTGCCTGCTGCCCCAAGGGAAACCAAAGATGTGTAGCCCAGGTGTAGATGACTACACTGTAGGTGTCTAATCAGCCAAGAAGGTCCCCTTGTTCCTGCCTTGAAATATCTTACATCTTCACCAAAGGAAAATACTGTATTCTTTGTTTGGGATACTTTGGGAGAGAATGTTTTTACTGGTATTAAGATTTGGTTTTCACCATAAAATATTTAAAGTTTTGGTAATGTTATAATAATTTTCTTTAATCACCAAAAGGGAGTATTCAGTCATTCTAAGGACAATTACCAAACTACAATTTGTGGGTTTTTAAGTGAGGCTTCAGCTCTAAATGTTTTCTAAAATACACCATTACAGTTTGAAAAGTTAGATTATGCCAATTCCTGAAACTTTTTCTTTTCTTTTTCACCACATGAGAGCCCTGCTAATAGCATCCACAAACCATCAGAAGGGGAAACTCTTCTGTCTTGTTCAGGACACCCCTGTCCAGACCACATTTTTTGAAAGGACCCTGTTATCCATTTTTCCTTTTTTGTCTGAAAAGGACAATTGCAGATCATTACCAAAATGTTAAAAAAAAGTATATGTATACTAATCCACATTTTCATGTGCATGATTGAAAGCAAATGAGGCCTGTCGTCTACAAAAAAAATGACGCAAACTTTCCTCACTTTTTGATGTTTTTTCTGTTGCTGGAATGTTTCAAGCAGCCCAGAGCATTTTTTCTCCCTGTCCACCAACAGGTCTCAAAAGAAACACCTATTCTCTGTCCCTCATTTTCAGTACTGATTTACAGAAAACCTGCCTTGTAACCTCCTTAAAGGGAAGAATAGGATCTAGCTGAGAAATTGGTCCAATAGAGCCAATTATACATATATACTAGAAGCAGGCTTTTTGTAAGACCTTTGAGGACCAAAGAAAAAGTTTTACAGTGAGAAACTTGACAGGATCAGACAGTTTAATGTATCCCAAATAGAATAACTAGTGGCATGCTGCCTGCATCTACCTTTACAGGTAGAAAAATCTGGATGCTCAAATTTTAATCTGGCAGAGAAAGGCACATTTGGAATAGTTTATAGACATTTATAAGATGAAGTTATACACATTTCAATAAGAAATTATACGCACATGTTTAAAAGTAAGAATGATTTCCCATTTAAATGGATAACAAAGAGAGGAACAAGATCCTCTATTTTTTGATGGTTTCATTTTCAGCCTTATTAAACATTCTGAAAGACATGCTTTAGTCAAAAAGGGTGTCTTTATACATGGGTGACTACATGAAATGCAATGGCTTGTGAAATTGGTCATAACCAATGATGTAAAACTCCTTCTTGTCCTTAAATGCTATGAATGTCAGAAGTTATTTATTTGTGCAAAGCTGCAGTACATTATTACTGCACTGTAAGGTTAAACTTCGCTTTACATAGCCCTCTGGTTGTTCAGACGGTGTAAGTTATAGACAGTGATTTTTCCTTTTCTGCTGAAGGAAAATGTATTTGTCTTAGGCCAAGCTGATTGATAACTTCAGAATTTCTGTCCCCTTATTGCTTATTATTTATTGAAAAGTACTTCACAGAGCTTTTTATTAAGATGCTGTCTCCTAGCCCTAGAAGATAGTCAGGTATCACTGCCTCACTTTATCATCCAATAAATGCAGACATGAGCTGTCACTTGCAGTAGGGTTTGGAATAGATTAGGAATCTCTGGTACAGGTGACTTAAACCTTACTTGCTAACACAGGTGCCTTTCAGGAGGATTACATCCGGCCCATGTGCCCAACCTCTCTTCCTGTGATCCTGGCTCTGCACTCCACACAGTCTCTTACAGAAAGCCAGGATTTTCCACCTTCATCATCTTTCTGCTTCCTACTAATAGCAATGTAGCGTGCTGCATTCACCCCGCATTCTCTTTTGCAGTTCAAAGATTTGCACTCCTGGTTGTTCCAGTGGTGCCTGATCATTTCTGCACATAACAGAATTTCTGAATTTTCAGGCTTTTTCTTTTTTTTTTCTCTCCCTTCAAAAAAAAAAATGGTTAATATAATTCATATGGAAAAGGAATTGGTTTTAGAGTTTAACCAACACTTATGTGGTATACAACAGACTATGATGGTCCAAGCACCCTCTACAGAGATAGCAATTGTTATTATAAACATCTAAGCATTATGGGTGAGATGTTCTGGTGTGCAGGCCCCTGTGCTGACTCATGATGGCCAATAACCAGCTCTCTGACAAGACCATCTTCTACTTCCACTGTGCTGAGCAGCTCTTGCTGCAAATAGAAGAGATCAGACTGTAGAGCACAAGAGCTTGTGCTGTGCAAGGGGTGCACTTGCCTGGCTTTACTGTTCACAGCAGACTGCTTCCATTTGACTGCTTTGCAATCTCAAATCCCTTAAAGAAAAACAGATATAAATCTTACTCCCTGAGCCACAATGATTCTGGTGTGTAACCAGGCTGATGTGTAAGCAAGTGTGTGAAACTGAGATGTGTCACTCCTCGCACACAAATCCCACTGCAGACCAAATCACCTCTCAAAAGTGATCCGAAGTGAATTATCCACAAGTATTTTTAACCTTTAATAAACAGATAAAATTAAACTGTGAGGGATATGATCTGTTCTGGGTTCTTGGAGGGATCAATAAACAGAGCAAGCAGTAACATTAATGACAAATGAGGTTCTTATAACTTCTTTGGGGTACTCAGTCTTAGTATGGGATCTTTTATCTCAGATTAGAGATAAGCCTTCAAAAACCTATTGAACAAGGAGAGATAAGGATAACCGTGCCCTCTACAGGGAGGAATATCAGAACCGGGGGGGGGGGGGGGGAGGTTTTTTTTTTTGAAGAGGCCCCCTGCATTTTTTCAATGCTTACAATCCCCCCCAGCAGGAAACACTTCAGTATAAATCACAGCTT
>WYDI02008827.1:98030-101011 GCA_009867235.2 Psittacus erithacus | reverse complement strand
TTTATCCACCGAGTGGTCCATTTATCAAATTGATGTCTCTCCAATTTAGAGACAAGGATGTCATGTGGGACAGTGTCCAATGCAATTATTTCAATTTTGCTGTTGTATCTTCCACTATATTGCTTATGTTCATTAGGTAAACACTGGATCACATAATGACAGAGCTGAACCAAAACATCCTCCCAGATCTTGGGAATTACAAAGTAATTTCTGATCAGATAATTCAAGACCAAACTAAACACTGATATGCTACTGCAAACCTGAGAGCATGGCAAATAAAATCCTTCCCCAAACAAGAATAAGCATCAGATCAGCTCATGCAAGATTGTTTAAGGAGGACTTAACAGCCAAAATGAACATAATTAGATCCAAGAAGCAAAAAATATATACAAATGAAAACAGAATAAATAAAGGCCTAGTAGAGAGAGCGTCATGGTCATGTTAGCACACTAGAGCAAGTTTATTCTTAATTTGTCACAGTTAAGTACCCTAGTAGGACTTCTAGTGCTGAGGATGGGCAGAATGGTACTGAGGTGACAAGAACCTTTTATGAAGTGAAGCTGCTATAAAAGCACCACTGCAGTAGTATCCTGAGAAAAATTCCAAAGAGAATGTACTGATATTGCAACAGCAGGAACCTTCCCTGCTTTTTATTAGGGCTTTCATCAATCAAAAAAGAGCAAGCTAAAATAGGCTTGCTCTATGGCTCCACAATAGAGACGTTAAGTTGGGCTGTGACAACATGCACCTGAACTCATCTCAACACTCCTGGAGTCACACCATCAGAGAGGGCCTTCAGCCTTACAAAGAACCTTTAAGCAATGTACAGAGCATGTACCGTAGGTATCGACAAGGCCAGTTGCTACAAGTCAGCAAAGTACTGGCTTTGAGAATAGTACTAAGGAAAGACAACCTAATTACTAATAATAAAGACACTAAATCAGCGGCTGTAATTCCAGCTACTGGAACTAGCTCCAGCATTAGCATCAGCAAATATTGATTTAATAGAGGATGAGTTAATTGTTTGATCAGGGTTACTTCCAGATACTATTATTTAGTTTGCTATTTTTAGGTTCCAAAAAAGGTAATTTTAATCAACCCGTGAGGCACATGATTTTTTTTTTTGAATGAGAACAGGAAATTCCCTTGAAGATCAGGGAAAGGTAGGATTAAACGCAGTTTTTATGTCAATTTGCATTCTGAAGCATGCATGCCATTGAAACTGAAGGCAACTTACAATCACTAAACCCATAGTTTTTAATTATTTTATTTTTTAGCTAAAAAGAAAAAAAAAAAAAGCACAATGTTTGTTATTACTTGTGTTTTCACATTATATTTTGATAATCTCATGTCCCTCCATACACACTAACTTTTAAAACTGACTGCTATTCAATTTTCCTTACTTTTACCAAACAGGAAAGGACCACATGTTCTAGCCTTGGTTAGAACTAAATTTAACTTGATTTTTTGCCCATATTTCTCCTATTTGAACACTTAAGAATTGCATCCATATTTACCTACCTATTTCTAGTTCTGCAGTAATTGTACATTTCAGAAGCAGAAGTTGAAACATTCTGCTTTCAAAAAAGGAAACACATGACACCTGAAATATGAGACAATTTTCTATGAAAATTTTCCACTGAGCTTTTCTCAGTAATCAAAATTATCCAATTTAATGTTCCATTTATCATTCATAAGATTGGGATGCTGATGTTTAATGCTATCAAGTTTTGATTTGAAAACATTTCTTGTATTAGATTCTTTGTCTAGATGTCATGAAGCCATTTCTACTGAATATGCAGCCTGGGGAGATACTGAATTAGATCAGTAACTTGCTTTCAAAATGGAAGCAGAATTTCATAATGCAGCAATACTACCCCTTAATCATCACCTGAAAATTTCAGCAGAATTCTGCACAAAAAATATCCACATCATAATTTGTTCCCCCCTTCTTCCTTGACCCTTTCTCTATCTAGAAACAAGATTTTGGGGTTTTTGTTTGTTTAGGGTTTTTTTTTTTGGGGGGGGGAGTGGTGGTGGCTGATTTTGCTTGCTTTAAAATCTGTTGCATTTCAAGTACACAAGTCATTTATAGATGAAAAAAACCTACAACCATACAAACCACTACAGGCATAACTTTAGTAGATATTCTACAGTGTCGTAAGAAAGATAAGCTACAATAACTAACTGAAAGAATCCAAGATAAAAGGAATCAACATAGATTGCTTCCTATAATAATTATACTTGCATATGACATATGTACAAACATAGCTTGTATATTACACATATATGTTTGTATATGTGCAATAAGCTTTTATTCTACAATAGACAGTTCCTTAAAAAAATATTTATATTTTTAAACAATCTGTCACCTGGTACCCATCTCAAACCCTATGGTTAGCCTTATTTCAGCTACACAATATCCTGCATACTGTAATGGCTTTGCAAATAAAGCAAACATTTATCATCAGAAAGTTCTATACATTGTAAGGCACACTGTGTTAATAAATACCATCAGCTCTGCTACTGGTTCTAAGTCAGGTATCTAAATCTCCATTTTAGGGGTAGTTGTTTTTCTCTTCTCTTTTGTAAAAGTGAGTGTGTTTTTTAGTAATCTTCTTTAAATAGAACTTGGACAGACACCAATAATAGACAAAGGTATTCACCCTTTATAAAAGATGAATCTTAACTTTGGTCACAAAATGGAAATTCTCTTCCTTTATGACTTTTTTTTTTGAGTGCACACATTACAACAGGTATCCTCTCAGCTACCTTAAAATGCTACTGCATTTTTCAAATCTTCCTGAAATGCAACTATGACATATGGTAAGTGGAAATGAAGTCACCAGACACACTGCCTTTAATATAAAACAGAACTTTAATTGAAACAAGAGTGATTTAAAGTGTAATATACAAACAAAATACAAAGGATGGTTCAATTAAGCAATACCTGTAAGATGACTGGGTAGTCCGCATTATCA
>WYDI02008827.1:80530-95530 GCA_009867235.2 Psittacus erithacus | reverse complement strand
CAAGGGGAATCTCTAACTCAAGTCCATTCTGTTTTGAACTTTGTGCTGAAAGGGGCACTGGATTTCTCAAATTCCTGAAAAGACTGTTTTAGGTATTTATTTGGACTCCATGTTTGTGACTATTTATTAATTAAACAGAAGTAGATCTATTAATGTGAATCTTCAGAGATGCTCTGAGCCAGTTTAAATGTTCTCTGCATTTCATATACTGATAGCTTACACAGGTGTAACTCTTCAGATATCATATTGGCCAGACAAACACAACTCCCATTCACTCCAAGGAGTTCGGCCAACGTGTTTACTGTGGCTCTCCCTCCTTCCTGACATACAGAGTTACTAGCTGCCAGAATTCACAGACATCCATAGGAATGCCTTAAACATCTACGTGACATTACAGTGTTGTGCACTTTCTTGTGCCAAAAATATTGCATGAAAATATTATTTGAAAGGCTTAAAGATATTCTGTGAACAAATCACGATGTCATAGCCCAATAAAACAAGAGCAGCATTTGTTAGTGTATACCTAACATACACAAGTTCCCAAATGGGCCAACAGTCTTCCTGTAAATTACATTTGTAAACCACTGTCCATAGTTCTGTAACATAAAATGTACCCGTAAGATTGATCTGTTCTGAAAACAAGAAGTACTTTCCTACTTCACTTACAAGATGCAGAAAAGTCTTTGAGAAGCAGATACAGAAACCTTCTCAAACACGGTTTTGCTCAAGAGGTCTACAAAAGATCCAAGCAGTTAAAGTCAACATGGATCTGTTATTCTCTACTTGCACTCAGTATGTTCTTTGGCCATAAAGTTTTTTTAGTTCACACTTCAATCTTTACCCTATAGTTTCAAGATAAAGCCTCAAATTTTAAGATAGTAAAAATTTAAAAAACAAATAAAAAACCCCACTCAAATAAAATTCCTATAGAGTATGTATTTAAAAATTAGAAATAAGACAGACACAACCGATAGATAATGGCATAATACATTTTGCAGCTGGATCAGATATTGAAACATGCAAAACGTGTAAGAGTTTCATGTTTTAATATACTTGTTATAGTTTCCACATCCCATATGCTTTCTAGCAAGTGTTACAGTTCTGTGGACTACCAAGTGTGCAACTGCTTTTAATTCAAAGCATCTGGCAGATAATTAAGGTACCAACTAGTGACCAAAATTTTTCTTTTGTTTTCTGACTTTTAAAATAAAACTACTGTCCAAAAATTCTCAAGTCCTTCCTCTCCTCAGACATCCAGAGTTAAATAAGTAAAAACTGACACACAGATGTATACAATTAATATTCTCTTATTGTCATACTTCACGTATCCATTTACAACAGCTCTTTTCAAAGTTCAGACCACCACATAAATGTTCAATGGAAGCAAAGACTCCCACATACCTGATTTAAATCTACTGACAACAAGCTTGTTTTCCTCAGTTATTTTTCACAGCCCTGAAGCAGAAGTCTACACCCCTAGAAACAGGGAAAAAAAATAACCCAAACAAAATACTAGTGTTTTACTAGCTTCTTCCAGTCTTTCAAAATGAAGATGCAATTATTACAGACCTTGTCTACAGTGCCAGCCAGTAGTTAACTGTTAGGGAATAGCTTCTACTCACTTTCTCTCTTCACTTCAGCTCCCCAAGCTGAAGAGCAAAGTAAGATAAGATGGTTCAAGACAGTCTAAAAGCCGATCACTGCTGAACAGAGGTCTCCCTCACCCCCATCCCAGCATACACCTCTGCCAGCACTAATGCTCAAACATCACTCCAGGAGCCAATTCAGTTCACCAAAACAGCAAGAAATTAACACAGTAAGAACACCAAAAACCCCAACCAAACCAAAAGCTGACAGGTTTTCTCCTGGGTCAAGCAAACTGAGCGAGCTCAGCAAAAGGTTTGACTAGCATCAGAGACCAGAGAACTGGAGAGGAGGAGAGGGAAACGAGATCTCTGAATTAGGATGACATTAATTTCTGAAGGGGCCTCACTTCTGGTCTGTTTAGGGTACCCAGCTGCTAGTGGTTTAGACTGCTCTAACTTGTGGCTGCTGAAAAAGCCTCAAATCCCCCTCCTTTCTCACTCCCCAAAGGCACTAAATTACCTACTCTGGACCATTCAAGGGATGAATGCCAGTGTCATCTCCTGCCGTTGCATCATTATCAGTCGCAAGTACATCTCTGATCATAGGAAGGGCACACATTTCAACTGAAGGTTGACAGATGAAAAAAGTACGCACAACATGAGTTTTCTGAATGTGTAACAAAATCAAGATCCTCTCTGCTGACAAAAATTCCACCTTCCTGAGCCACAGTTGCAGGAACTACTAGTGGATGGCTAGAATAAAAATGGTAAAATGGTACAAGGATAGAACAAGCACACACTACTCCTCTTTATATGTCTCCTACAACCTCCAGCAATTTCCAGCAAATCAGGTTCTGTATGAGCTAAAATGTCACTTAAGTGCTTAAGGCACCAAAGAAAGACTGCTCTTCAGCATTAGAAAGACCAACACAAGAAATACTTCCCTGGATGGACTAAGCAAGCTCAGTGGAGCTCTGAAGATGAGAAGGAATTTCTCAGTTTTGGCACTGAGTAGCTTCACTATTGAAAGGACATGCATCTTTTCGAAACCAATGTTACTATTAACCACGGTATATGCTAATACGCCATAGATTCAGCCTTAAGCACACAGAAACCCCAAAGGTGACAGCATGTATTGGCTGAATAATGAAATATCTACGCTGACTTAGTGAAACCTAAAAATCCATAATAGTGGAACTGTAGAGGGTACAGTGCCTTTTTTTGTTATTGTTGTCGTAGTATAATAAACTCCATGTATTAACACTACACACAAGTATAGCGCAGTAAAATTGGCACTGTGCTAATTACTACCTGCAGAGCTTAAAATATCCAGTCTCAAATATTTCAATTATTTACATACATTCTTGGGTTCACTAAGGCTACAAAAGCACACAGGCATTACAGACTGGGGCCTACGAGGAACAGTCAGGGAGAAAGATGAAGGAAGGAGTAATTTTAGTATCATGAACTGCCATGTTGTCTTAGCCATAAGTGACTACTGTCTGATTTGGACAAGACTTCTAGTTTATGCATTCATTCTCTTCATAGTGATAAAATCCCTGTAAGAGAGAAACTTCCTCTTAGAAGAGTCAAAATGTCACCACACACAAGTACACGTGTAATTTTTAGCCCTCCTGCAGCTTAAATAACTAACCAGGACACTTAAGGTTAACTTTGTAAGCTTGGCTTTTGTGAGGAATTACTACTGTGAACATAATGAAAATCAGGTACAAGGTGGGTTGTTTTTTTTGAAGACAGAAAAATATTTCAAGTTAAAAATTACTTGATTTTTTAACATTTTGACAGCAACTCTATTTCTAAAGATTTCTTCAAATAACCACGGCATCACATTTTGCCCTTGCTTCTCAACAGTTATTTCCCTGCTTTTGCAATATATTCATACAGGAATACAAGAGCAAGGGATTTTTTAAAATCCTTCCCATAGCCACAACTGAAGTTTCCTTTTTGCCCTGCTGAGAAAGTCTGCCTGGCTAGGGCATCCCTGAATGCCAGCAGCCAGTGGGAGCATGAAGGAGGCAGAGGAATGGAAGAATCCAGCAGATGCAACCGGAATGAAAGTGCTTAAGATGGACTACTCAAAAAGCAGAGGATGATGACTGGGGATCACGATTTTGCTGAGGTACAGCAAGAAGCAACTTGGATGGCCAAGGGCAATGAAGAGAAAGGCTACTCCATCAGGAAAGCTGAAAAAGCATTTCAGATGGACTGAAAACAAGAGTTGGAGAGAAGTGAAAAGTTTATCAGCCCATCACAAATGGGTTCTGGACTGGCAAAAATTCAGGGAGAGAATGGCATGAAATTGAATAGGACAGCTGAAATTTGTAAATGCTAAGGAGCCTGAGATCATTGCTTCTAGAGAAGGAGAAGCAAAAAATAGGACCTCTGATGTGGTAATAATTGGGATTCCACAGATCTCCACTTCATTTTCCCTTCTATTAGCCAGTCATTATCTTCAGTCAAGAGTTCTGTTTTGGAGAAGAAGCACAGAATCAACTTCCTCTTTCCATTCCTCAACTGGGGGATAAACTGGAAGTGCTATAGTAATAAGCAAAATTAAAGAGAACTAGTCATACTGTGTGTATAACCCATTCACAATGCATCAGGGAAGAGACCTAATACAGTTTTAAGAAAATATAATGCACCTCCTGATCCAGAATAAGTTTTCCACCTATATAATACATATAATTTAATAATAATTAACTCAAAGTCAAGCCAGGCTGGATTACGCAGTTGTAACTCATCTTCTGTTTACAAAGCACTACCACAAATTTAATATATATTTTTTTTTTCAGTTTTCCCATAGATCCACATTCTAGTTCAGCACAAAGTGATTATTTGTAACTGGTTTATCCACATAAATATGTGGCTCCATGCCATGAGTAAGAATGTAAAGAAAAAAGTACCTACAAACAAAACCAAGACAAGAGTACTACATGCATGCATAATGGAACCAAACTAGGGTTGCCAAGCAACTGTAACTACTGTACTTCCAAACTTCTGAAAGAGTGCTTAAAGAATTTAAGGTTGCAAAGACACAGTTTTGCATATGTTCTTGCCCTTCCCCCTTAATATCCGCATCATTACCAATGCATGGTGATAAATCTGATGAGCAACATAGTTTTGCCGGTTAAAATGATGATGTCAGTAGATTACTTTGGTCAGCATGGACATGCACAAGACAGTTTTGCCTCAGGGGAGAGAAGATAATTGTAAGCACAAAAACCCCAAGATGCCAGAATCATGGGTTTCACTAAAGGCTTTGACATCTTTTGAGAACAGTTAATGTGATGGAGAAAGGAATGTAAAGAAGGCAATCTTTTAAAGATCCGCCCATTACTAATTTGAATTTGTGAGACACTTCTAAAAAGGAACCAGTGTTTAGGTCTGCTGGAAAGGTAAAACAAGTTAAAATCATAAAAAAAAAACAAACAAGCAAAACCAAACAAAACAACATAGTGCTCTTTTCACAGCTTTTTAAGCTATCTGTGGACACTGTTTGGTATTGCTGAAATTTAAAAGAAAACATGCGTTAATACACAGAGGAACAGGAATCCCATCATGCAAGTAGTTTTCTGGAGACTGGAGTCAACTTGCAACTACCCTTCAGCTAATCATATGGGCTGGTGACTATGTTTGCCACAGATGTTAACTCAGATAGCACTACGTGAATGCAGGTGCACTCTATCAGCCAGTTCCCAAAATGCAGTTGTTTATGTGGGACAGATACTCAGTTAATAACTCTAAAAGATCAAAGCAGCTTTCAAATGCAGGCCAGCTCTGGACTTTCTGTATCTGCTCTCAATTCCAGGAGCACTACAGAAGGTACTTAAGACATACCTAAGTAGCTCTGAACCACAACAACCACATTTGGCTAGCACAAAACCCAAGTTTAACACTCCAGGACTGAGCAGCTGATAACCCTAGACAACAAATGCACAATGCTCCTGCACTCTGAGAATGGTTATTTAATTTGGGTAGAGACAGCTTGTATCCAACAGTGCATGCAATACATTCACTCTCCTGAATCCCTGAGCTCTTGGATGTGAAGTGTACAGATACTAAATCGCGTTATCATGCGGACTCAGTATAGCTGAACAGCTCTGCAGATCATTCTTCAATGCCTGTATAATATAACAGCTCAATTAATGGGAAGGGATGGGATAGAACAATCAGTTGTTGCATACAATTTTCTAATTGTAACAAGAATACAGAAAGGAGACATGAGTTTCTTATCAATATATTGATGCTAAAAATGAGAGCTAGTGCCTATGGCTAATGGAAAACAAGCAAGTAAGCAACCATCCATAATTCATATGGTGGACAGAAGACTGAGAAAAAATGTGATTCACACCAGAAATAGCAGATTTCTTGAGTAATAAGAATGTGAGCTAGTTTTGTGCTTGAATTAGCTATAGTCAACCTACAGCAAAAGGAGTATCTGTACTCTCTGCAATAATTCATATTTGCACAAAATACATCCTGAACTGACCAGTAAAATAACTTAATTTAAAAATAGGCCAACAGTTTTGTGCAACTTGCAGAGCTTCCTGTGCTTGAGGAAAAAAAAAATAAATAAAATTAAGGTGTAAATTGCTTGGAAATATGACGATATTTTACAAAGAGAAAAAATAGTACCAACACCAGCACGACAGGAAAAGAACAATCTTGGGAAGATTCCATAGTTTAGGAAGGTGGTTTTAAAAAAAGAGTTGCTTCACAAAAATCAATACACTTTCCCCATAGGTTCATGATGTAAAATTCTATAATCAAGGCTTGTAGATTTGTAATTATGGTATGTCACCCACATTTAAACAAGAGTGTTAAAAGATTGTTAAAGTTAAACTAACACAATTGCAATGTGAATTGTCTTAGTCTCATTCTAATCTACTGGTGTCACTTCCACTTAATCAGAGAGAAGCTATGGACAAACGTCAGTGCTGTTTCCACATAACCCAACTTTGCAGTAGTTTTTAAAATCATTGCCAATCTGAAATAAGAATAAGATATTTTCAAAAAGATACTTCTAACCAATTCCCTCACTAGCCAGCATGTTGTCTGAGTTTGGATTTACTAAGACTAAGACTATTTTGAAGTAATTAAACCCGAAGTATTGGTTGTTAGAATATAAGCCACAAATACAGCAAACATTATTCATGACCATCAAATTTACTTCTTCTGAATGCCAAGCTAATGAAAATATGCAATCACCAAGAGCCTGGCTATCAGATTTGTCAAAAAAAGCAAAAAGCTCTCCCTATTTCTAGTTTATATTTCCTTCACTGATACATAGCAACATAAGAAATGCAGATAAAGTACCCGCAAACTACAATATTGTCTCTTGAGAGGAGTACACAAAGAATTTCATATACAGTTAAAAAAAACCCAGAGCAGAACAGCTGCTTTACTCGTTGTTTGAAAAAAGTGATGAGTTAGGTGACTAACAAGAGAAAAGAATGTACTACAGCAGGTGATTAAAAAAAGTCAAATGAAACATCAAAAAAGTTCAATATATCCTAATAGTTTTTGACCCTTACCTTTTTTGATATACTCTTATAGCCTAGCTATTGAACATACTTGAAATTCAACATTACAGGCAAAATTCAATGTACTTTTCTAAACTGGAAATGCAGAAAAGAAAACTAAGGAAAACTAATCAAAGTGTTAAGACAGTCACTTTACGGCTTATTTAAGAAGCCTCTATGTAAATCTTATCACATATCAGAAATACCTATGTAGTTGCTGTTGTCCAAAATAAGAGGACAATGTTAATGTCCTAAGTTGACTCAAGTTACATTCATGCCTACTGTAGTAGATTATATAACTAGGCTTTTGGTTGGAGAAGGAACAGTGGAGTGGGACTGAGCCTCCTTGTATATGGAAGTGGGAGCTACTGATGTACTGCTGTATCATCTCATCTCCCCTGCAGGGAGTGTAAGATGACATTCCTTTTTACTTTTTTTTTTTTAATTACTTTCACTTACAGTAGTATGCAAGCTGCTGCAGAGTAACTGTGGATGTGCATACTGTTACCCTACAGCAAACAGCAGCTAACCTGACTTGTTTATTCACACAGCCATTCTCCAAAACCAAATCTGAATCCTGTCACAGCACATGTAACATTTCCCCAAATGTTTTCATCCCTTTCTTTGTACTAACCCTGAAAGTTGTACCGTTGTGTGGTGAGCTGGTCCAGGCAGGCCTATTTTTTTTTTTTTTTCAGTCCAGGTTATTTTTGAGTAAGTCAGCTCCCTAGATCACTGTAACTGTACTAATATCCAGTGGGAATTTAAGCAACCTACTGTGTAACTGAAATAGACAGATGGGTGCCCACCTAAATCCTCTAAATCCTTTTGCAGGGCAAAAAGGAGAAAACTCTAACACAACCCTCAGACTTAAATTGGCCTAAGCCATCATGGACCAACATCAAGTCTTCTGTCACAAGCAGCAATTTTTTCCGCTGAGAGGAATGCCCACCTATACAGTACCCCTGAAACATACTGTAACTTATCAAGCATTGTTTTTAAGAGGCTGCAGACTTTGTATTAAGCCTACCAAATAGTTCTCAGGAATAGTCGGACATTGCCTGAACTTGTCTTGGCCAGCCTAGACATGTTTTTTTACTTCTCTAACTGTAACCACTGTTATGACCATGTAACGACTACCTGATTTGTTTTAATTTTTGCTCAGCTTTGTACAGTTGGGTGGCATAACACTATTGTATTGATTTTTGTTACTAACAGAAATGAGCTCTAACTTAGAATTTTAAAAAGCAGCATCAAAGATCAAATCTTATGAGAGCAGGAACATGAGATGACAAGTGAGCCCTTAAACACAGGCACAGGAAGATGCTGAAATGCCCCAGTGCTATAAACAGTTCATCAATAGTCAAATATTGGTCAAAGGACTGCAATTCTGAGACATGGTTAAAACCAGTTTTAGGATAACAAAACTATTCAACACATGTAAAGCACACCATATGCAGTCAATTCAGCTAAAACATGGAGTACAAAACAATGAAGGACAACTAAGATGTGGACTCTTTTACATGCGTTTCTAAATGCAGTCTGCGAAATACAAGCCAATCAACATCATACCCCTCTCAACAAAGGATTTGGGATGCTGATGACTTGCTTGAATTTGTCCCCTTCCCACTACCAAACTGAGCCAGTGGCCTTAGGACCCAGAGACCCAGCAAAAAAATCTAGTACATCAGGGGAAATGCGCTATTAGAAACAAAGTAGAGACATCAGAAACATTGTATATATAATTTTACCTGTATTTATTTGAACTGTGTTAGTGTCACTGTAACTGTACTAATATCCATCAGGAATATTAGTAACTTACTCTGTAACTTGGATGCAACAGGCCTGTAACAAAACCAAAGCCAGCATCCACAGATATCTGCAAACCAAGTAAACAAACAGAAGAACCACACAAACCAGTAAACTGCTCACACTGGACAACAAATGCTACAAAGTTTTAATCTCTTGTTCTCAGCTCCCTCAGATTTAATTAAACTGCAGAAACAGAGAAATGAAGAAAAAGAACATGCAAGCACTACAAACAGTGGCAGACTCTGAGCTAGCTCCACATGCAGTTATCTGCACAACCAGACTTGGCATCACTAGGCCACTTCCTGGTCCAAGGGGACATGGCCATATGGCGCAGCACACCTCACTTGAAAATGCAGACCTGCACCAGCTCTGCTGGGGTGTCCACACAGTAGTTCATTGCCTTGTAAGATATTCCACTCACTGTTTCCTAATCTACAAATACGAGGAAAAAGCTTGTTCAGGTAACTTTTGTGGTGATCTGTCATTAAGTAACGGTCATCTGAAGCGCTGTTCAGTGTTACCACACAGTTCTCTCAGTAAAACTGTCAAACAGCAGCAATAAGACAGTAGTGAAACTTCTACAAACTACAAAAATAAAATTGTGTCTTATTAGATACAACAGCTTTCTCAAAAGTTTCTAGCCAAAGAAGCTATATTTCTAGCTAAGAAAAAGAATACACAGACTGAAACAGGCCCTTACAATCATATAATCAGTTTCTTGCTTATGGCAGTACTCGAGAACTGCTTCCCACTGGGGGCCTAGGAACAAAAAGTGCCTCTATCTAGCGTAAAGAGAGTGATAAATCTGTATTCACTTTACTCTTCAAGTCTTCAAGTCCAGCCTTTCGAAGCTAATCGGGTATTAGAAAGTGTGTCCTTCTTACTGTTACTAACTGAAAGTAGATAGGCCACAATACAATGATTGCATGAAACTGGACTATTTAACACACTGACAGAACACACATACCAGTTCTCTGGCCTGAGCCAGAGCAGTCTTTGTAGGGTGCAGCCTTAATAAATCCCACTGTGACCAAATATTTCAAGTCAAAGCCTTGTGTTTACAGTGACAGTAAGCGGGATTCTGAGAGATAAAACCGCAACTTTTCTTAAAAATTAAGACTGTGTTAAATCTAGGCAAAGCCAAGACTCAGGGGATCGATTTACCATCATTTTTGCAGTATTAGGTTTCAACTCAGAAACAACCCATTCAACAGTTATTTGGTATGTACGACTTCATGCCTCGGCAAGGTGTCCAGAAAGACTGCCCTGCACACTGAGGGGTGTGGCGGCCTGGGTCCCCATGGCCCTCAAAATCATTAATGCAACAGAACAAAATCCCCGTTTAACTGTCGTCTCTGGAAAGACAGGTTCCCGACGGCGCGGAGCGAAAGCGAGAAGCCATCAGCCATGGCACAACTGATGCCAAGGCCGCCGTCCGGCACACTCCGCAGCCCCACCCAGCGCCACCCCACCACCGCCAATCCCGGGCCCCGCCGCAGGCACAGCGGGCAATGCCCGAAGTCCCGCTGGCTGAGCCCCGCGGCAGGGCCCGCTCCCCGCTCGAGGCGGCGGGGCCCGCTGGTAAAGTTCTCAGCAGAGCCAGGGCCGAGCCCTCCCTCTGCTCGTCCCCTCGGGACCTCCCACAACCGCTCCCAACGGCCAAGGCGCCCGCCTCCGTGGGGCGATAGCCCCGGCATCCTGCCCCCGCGGCAGAGGGGCGCGCACCCACCGTCTCACGACGCCGATCTTGATCCTTATCTGCTTCAGGCGCGGGTCGGCCATGGCGCGGCTGGCGGCGAGCGGCGCAGGTGCGAAAGGCTGGGAAGGGAAGACGCAGCGCCGCGACTGCGCAGCTCAAACCGCGCATGCGCCAAGGCGGCAACTTGGGCGGCAGCCCCGGCAGCGGGGGTGGTGCTACGCTCTTGCCGTGGTTGCACCGCCTCCTCTGGCCCGGTGGAGGCGTCCCCATGGCGACGCGCTGGGCCGGGCCGGGTGGGGCTGCGCTGGGCCTTATCGGGCGGCCGTGTGTTGGTTGTTGTTTGCTCACGGCGCGCACAAAAGAGTGAGCGTGAATCCACGCGAGTTATTCGGAGGTGGTGTGACTAGGGCCACTGTGGTGCCAGGGAGCGCGGCGTGGCCATTAGATTTAGCTCCCGACCCCTCGTGATGTGGTTAGCATAGCTAATGCCATGTTGTAAGGTGAGCAGCCATTCTCTGAGGCTTACCACGTTGTGTATTCATTTCTTTTCCCCTCATTATCAGGCCCTTAAGGTCCTGTGCACTGAGTAGACAAAGGAAACAGATTTCTCTTTCCCCTTCCTATCAGCTTCGGTTGCTGGGCACGAGGCTGATTACTGCTGGCCTTGCTGTCCTTACTGCCCTTGAAGGTCCCAGGCACCCAGACAGCCTGGTGGTGTTGATGACACTGACACACAACAAGGATGGTAACAGCACCAGAGCACACTCCGTAAAATCAAACATAAGTCCTAACAGGTAATGTGGACCAGAACTACTGCTGGACAGCGAGTGAGACTAGGACCTGTTTAGGACACCTCCACTGTGTCTTCTGCTTCCTCCAAAGACTGAAGGAGTGACTCATATTCTTTCGTATGATTTGAGTCTAGGTTTTGATTGTCATGTTGATACAGCAAACCAGTTATTTAGAATTGACCCAATCTCAGAGGGTCTAGGAGAAATTGTAAGTTAAGTTGTGTTACAAAATTCTGTATTATGCTACTTATAAATTTTACTATACCGATTCTGCTTGTAGAAACCCTGTGCCATCCCAATCATAAATTCTGTGATATAATAACCTTAAAATCCTTTAAAGCTTTAATTGTAACTACAGCTTAGTGCTGTCATCATTCTGCCAAGGTTCTCTAGAAGAACCTATCTGTCTCTTTAGTGTCAAGGGACTGATAGAAGCAAATAAAGAGCCATCATTACCGCTGACGGCTCAGCTCCAGACTCACAACTGTCTCACAGCTCAAGAGCTATTTTTCTTCATGATTGTACTTAGTTGAGGCTAACCATTAAAAACCAAAACAAAACCCCTTTGAGTCTGTGTTTGAAAAAAACTTCCTTATAATGAGCATTTAAGTTGATAACAAAGAGAAAAAATTGCTTAAACGAATAAATAAGAAAGTTAAATATAGAGCAGTACAGTTCAGGAAGGTCTGTGGAGGCCTTTGTTTTTCCCACGTCCTTTCATCCTGCATTAGCCACTTGCCCTGACTCTCAGCACTTCCAGTGACTGATATCTCTTGAGAAAACCTGTCTCCAAGGGAGGATGTCATGTTGCTTTTGATGACATGACAGTTACAGTTCATCAGCCAACAGCCATGGGAGTGCAGCTGGTGCCATCGGGTCCTCTTCAGACATGGCACAGGGAGAGCCAAGATTGCTCAAGTCTGTGGGGTTATGCCTTATCTGCAGAGAAGAACAAATGTGATCCCTGTGACAGAACACAAGTCAGGGACCTGCAAGCTGTGTCAGCCCCAACACAGCCTTAGCTCAGCAGGTTGTCTCTGCAGGGAGACACAGGTCTCACTATCAACAGCCTGCATAACCATGTGAACAGCTATGACCTGGAGGCAAGTGCACGGATGTATTATGTATTTGATGTGCAAACCTGCCATCTCCCATGCAGGAGGAGGAGGAAGGAAAGCAGCATCCTGGCAGACACAAGGGAAAATGCAGCACCTTACTTTGATGGAAATTCAAATCTTATTACTCTAGCTTTAGAAAGCTATATTGAATCATGCTGGGGCTGAAGCTGTTCTCTAAACAATCCCAAGGCGGTGCGATTACACTACATACCCTTTGAAAATACAGGCTGCTGCAAGGAAAGCTGCATTACCACTGTGCACCAATACATCAATTAGTTTTTCAAAAATAGTCTTTGATGTCATTTCTATATTTGACATAGTTGTTCCATAAGTGAGAAGGCCAACAACAAATAACAGTACAAAAATAAAAATTGCCTAGAAGCAACAGTATTAAGAAAAGTAGCTCATGTTTCCAAGTACTACAAATGTTTTATCTCTAGCCCTGAAGCATTAACTTGCATCACTGACAGTCTTTAGGCGCAGCTACTGTATTTTAAAAGTAGAATACAATTATTTTCCTACAGCTAATTCAGATAACAGCTGATAATATACCAAATCTGAGTTCATATTTAAGCATATGTGATGATAAATTGAAAAAAGTGTGAACGGTGAATGCTGAAGTATACTTCTAAAACATGTTTGAAAGCCTGATCTACTTTGTTTGTACTAATACATGTTTGTATTAGTACATGAAAAGTATAAACACTTCAGTAATTTTATTTCTAAGGGTCTGGATATCTGAATATCAAGGAAAGTATGTATATTTTTTTCCAGGACAGTCACTCCTTTTTTAATTAAAGGATTTTATTTTTTTTTTTTTCCCTCAGGACTCCTTTGAAACAATTTCTAGCTTAGGCAGTCATAGATATGTTTCCATTTAAATTAGTGACATTACACCAGAGTTGAATACACTCCATTGTGAGATTATGAATCTTATAGTGTCTTTTAAATGGTACAAAAACTGTTGATTTTTCAAGGAATTTGGCATCATTCGGCTTGTGTTGCATCTGATTGAAGGTTTCTTGTAAGATCTGTTGGCTCTAAGTAATTATGTGTATACTGTTGCATAGAGGCAGGTGCCTAAACCTAATTTGCCAATGGTCTAGCTACACGGATAGATGGAACAAGTAATTCTGTATGTGGGACCTTATACGTATCTTTACATATTCTCCTGTATCGTTCCTTCCAAGCACATTATATGTAAAGCTGCAGCTGCTGTGATTAGGATTTCCTTGCCTCTGACCAGTGTCATCTGGTCATATCAGCTTTCACTTGGCTCCAAATAAGGAATTTGTCCTGTCCAAAGCAGCCTGTTGCATGCTTTTCACAAATTTACTTGAGCTGTTGTGATTGTCACTGCCAATATACTATGCCTTCTGCCTAAAAAATCTAGCTAAATCTTATTTATTTCTTCTGGATAAGAGCATATGTAGTGATTACTGATCATTCTCATTTCACTTAAGAATAAAGGACTGGAAGCAGCTGATCTGCCTTATGAGCTCAGGTCTCTGCCCCCATAAACAACTGGTGTTTAGTAGGTGTTTAATCAGAAATGTTCACAGTGCACCTAATTCGCATGCAAGGAGGCATGCCAGGCTGCAAAGCCCTGCCTACAACTCATAACATTCTCTGTGAAAGTCCAGCTGAAGAAGTTAATGCCGCATATATGCTTTGCCACAAGAAAAGAGTGGACAAACTCAAAAGCATTACAGTATGCCACAAGTCCCTGTGATACTAGCAATTCCCAGTTAAAATGTCTGTCAATTAAAGACTACTCTTAAGAAACACACAACTTTTAAGCTGTGGAAATAGTCAGACTCATTACCCTGTATTTCATCATATCTCTTCTTACCTTTTTAATTTGTTTCCTTCGCTTTAATAAGGGAGTTTCTAAAATAAGAGGGTTGTTGCAGTGGAGCTGGTTTGTGTTAAAATGCTAGTTCATTTAGACTATAGAGCCATCACATGTGTCAGCTCATATAGTTCAAATTAGAGATGTTATGCTGCTTCCACCTATGCTGCTGAGGTCAGAGCACACCTTGCAGAAGGCGCTGCAAGTCATCTTTAAAGTCCACTAATCCCCAGTGGCAGTTTCCATCATCTCAACCATTACCTGTTTGTTTAGACAGCTTGAAAAAACCCATGGCCATAACTGTGCCAAATTTGCTTCAGCTGAGGATTGAGACCATTGCTTTAATAAGTAAATGCTCAATAAGCTCAATGAGCTTTTGTACTATTTTGTTTATCCGTCAAAACCATCTGTGCAGTTTGAATATAATTTCATTTTCATTTATGATAAAACAAAATGTGGAAATCACTTAGCCTTCTTACTTTATCGTTTTTTTTTTTTTTTTTTGTGGGGAAACCAGATTTCATTCAGCCTCCCTGAAGGCTACTGCACAGAATCATAGAATAGTTAGGGTTGGAAAGGACCTTAAGATCATCTAGTTC
>WYDI02008827.1:57500-79028 GCA_009867235.2 Psittacus erithacus | reverse complement strand
GACTGACTGGTCTGTAATTCCCTGGGTCATCTATTTTCCCCTTCTTGAAAATGGGGGTTATATTTCCCTTTTTCCAGCCATCAGAAATACAATGTGATAAATATGATTTGATTTTGAATAAAAGTTAGTAGTGTCTTTTTTTATATATATATATTCAGTAGATAAAATTAACCTCTGTTAATTGACCAGCACAAACCTAGGCTCTGTTTAAGTGCACAAGAATGGATTTCTCTGGTTGTGACCATACAACATGGTATCTGTATTCCTTGTAGTGTAGACCTCTTGTCACACTTTCTTATCAGGTGATCATCCCTGGTCAAATTGATCTTCCACAAATATCCCTCTGAAATACTTAGAGAGTTGCTCAACACCACAAATACAGGCAAGCAGGGCAGGCCATGGGATGGGACAAGCATAATGTCGGTTGCTGCTTCAGAATTTGCAAGATACCTGCTGAAAATGGTGAATTAATGGGAGCTGTGTTTTGTTCCTGAAGAGGCTCAATTATGTTGGGAAACTAGGTAGGTGGGGAAGGAAACATCAAGTAGAAGCTGAAGAGAGTCAAAAGCAAAGTCTGTTCCTGTTTCTGCTTTTGTACCTTCTCCAAACGCTACAGGGATGGATTCTGATTTCATCTATGCTTTTGTAAAAAGGAAGTAGCCCACTGGGATGTGGTGGCATAAAATCAAAAGGAAACCTACTCATCTTCAGCAAAGTTATGGTGACAGTACAATTTACCCTGTGTAGAGAAGGCAGCAACGGTGATTCCTCAAATATGACACTACTGGGGAGCGCCGGTCACAAACCAGCCCTCTCATACAGTTTTCAGGGTTAAACTGTGTCTATAATAGAAACTAAGTTACAATTCAAACCTTTTTAGCTAACTCAAGTCTTTCTTAAAAGCAGTTTTTCCTAGCTCAGGCCAACCATGAGATAAAGAGCTGAAAGTAGTGAGATAAAAGGGATTTATGGGCGTGCATCAAAAGAAGAATATATTCCTTTGCAAATTATTTCCATGGGTTCCCTATATACAAATGAAGAGATGTGTGATATAACCATTCATTGTTCTGACACACATTACAATGATGATGTGCGGTTTTTAATGCATGGTGTTACATTAAGCTTAGCTCATGGCCTAACACCATGTAACATAAATTCCTGTGAAGAGAGTAACATAACATGATACTGTCTCTTAAAAGACACACACGATTTTTTCAGATCACCTACTTTTTATCCATGAATGCCCAATCCAAAAATCAAGGTGGCAGATGAAAGTGGAGTGAATGAGTATCCACAAACCAGGGTATTTATCTTGGTAGTTTTGCTCATTGCTACCTGTAGTCAATGACTCTGGTCGATTTTTATGTTGTAATGCATGAGCAAAGTTGATGGACATATTTTTTTGTCACCCCTAGTTAGATTTTATTCAAAGTCAATCAAGGGAGACCTGACAGCTGTTAAGACTGTAAAACACATTGAGAATCCTCACAAGTGTTTATTTCCCAGCAGAGAGAAGAGCTTTGATTATGAACCTGTCACCAACCTTATTTTAGCTGCTCTCTTTTTGTCCTACCTTTGAGGCAGATTTTCTGGTTTAATTGATAGCTTATTTTAAAATAAAAATATCCACGTATGTGATTCTTATTGGAATTAAATAAAATGAATTGTTGAATTGACAATAACTGGATGTAATAAAATCCCTAGTGAAACATCAAATTAAAATCTGTAGTTTAAAGAATGCACAGAATAAAGCTGCATGTGATCAATCTTTTTGGATAAAAGAAAACAAAGGTAGCTTTTACATATTTATATGTACTTATGCACTTGCTTATTTATCTCTCCTGCAAGTCATTGGAAAGATTCAGGATTTTTTTAAAGAATTTTTATACAAAAGACTTGAAACTAGTCTTCAATGATTGCTGGATTCCTAAGTTATTAACTCAATTTTTAATTGAAACATTTATGAGGTACAATACAAAGCAAAACCATCAAGCTCGTGGACATCAACTGACATCTGTGTGGGTTTGACTGATCACATGCTTCAGTGCAAAGTTTAAATACCAGCAAAGGGAATTCCTCCATTTTTTGGCCACATCTGAAAACTACAATTTTTACCAGTGACTGAACACCCAGGACAATACTCTCCAATGAAGAAACAGTCTTTGCCAGTGCTCAGCAGACAGGAACATGTTGGTAGTACACAAAAGTAGAGAACTGCAAAATAGCTGGCACCAGATAGGCAGATCATGCTAATATCCCTTATGGTGCTGAATGTGATGTTCTGAAAGCTCCTTGTGAGCCAGTAAAAAAGGAATACAGTATCTCTAGTCTGTAGCATCAAGATGAAGCAGTATTTAGAAAGTCTAAGGGAGATCAAAAAAGTATGCTTTTAATAGGACAGCAGTCTTTATTAACAGAGATAAACACACTGACATATAGCTCAACACTGTAAAGCAACTGACGCAAAATTACGCTACATTGTGCCTGAAGTTAAGCACTGTACAGTATCAGTTTAACACATTTTAAATAGTTTGGAAATTGTTGTGTTGTAACTGGATAATTATCATAATGTAGGAGGTTCTGCTGAGTTCTTGCAGGAATCTGTTCACCAGGTCTAAGCTATTTGAAATATTTATTAATTACCAGAAAGGAAGTATAAAATAATTGCTAGTATAGCCTGCTGCTGGCACAAATGTTGTTGACATTGTAGGTAATAAGAACAGATTAGTTCTGTAAAGCAATTTGGATTGCTGGGTAAAATAAACTAATTCAAAATACATAATTTCAATGCTGGAAAATCAGGTTCATATATGTAGGAGACAAAAGTATAAGTCAGACTTACAGAGTGGAAAACTGTGACTTGGAAACTAGTAACCCTGGAAAGGGACTGCTGGGTTTGATGGCTAAGTAGCTGAACATGAGCCCAGATACAAATACCATGGCTAACAGAAAGCAGCTGTCATCCATTAATATACTGACATGTTGGTTTTATGTAAAAGTATTAATATCTAGAAATGCCAAGAGTGAGGCTTTGGCTGTAATCACATACCCAGTTCTACACTTTAAAACAGGAAAAAAAGCTTTAATTAAAAAGGTGACTCTTCTCTCCCAACTCAACTCTCTTCTAGAGATGTTTGAAGTTTGTAAGCACTACATTTCCATTGCTGACCATGGACAAAATTCCTGTAGGCATGCAGAGAATCATCTTGGTGCTGACCACACACAGCACGCCACATCTGTGACTAGTTTAGAAATCCCAGCAAGGCTTTTTGCCATTTCATCATCTTTGAAGTGATTATTTGCTGTTTTTTCTAGTCCACAGCTTACAAACTTGCTCTGAATTTAGAAGAACATGAGTCAATGCACATTTTTTCCTGGTAGGGAAGCATCTGCAGTGGAGTATTTAAAAATATTAGGCATGGAAAAATCACGTTTTCTCCAGTTAGTGCTGCTTCATGTTTGCTATTATAATTCCATATGATTGAAGTAGAGAGAGAAAGAATAACAGTGCATCTGAGTAGTTTAGGTCACCTTCCAGTGGAAAACATTCATATGCAAAATGTAACACCTCAGCAGGTGGATTAGGGAAAGCTCTCATCTCAGAAAGCCGCCACCTACCTGCCCATATGGACTCTGTCTTAGAACTTCCTTGGCAGAAGAGGGAATTCAAGCAAGGTAAAAGCTCAAACCACTGACCTATTGGGTGAAGCAGTGGCACCAATACATTTAGGCTTTTAAAGAGAAGATGTAGCTGTCTAAATCCATTAGTGAGTTCAGGCAGGGCATCCTGAGTATAAGGAAGCACCTGAAAGTACAACAAAGAAGCACTGAAAGGCCAAATTTGAGGCAGAGGTATGGGTTTCACGCAGGTACTTTTTGTAGTGCCGTGCTTAGATTCTAGTTGGAGAGATGCGATGCCCCAGTGACTGTAATGGCAGCCCAGGCACTCAGTATTGTTGCTGGGAATTTCTAGAAGTGCACAGAAGTTAGACTAAACATAGATGCTTCTATTTAGTTAAAAAATCAAGCAAAATCAAGTTAATTTTAAAAAGGCCCACCTGAAAACAGATGTAAAACACTGATAACCTCTATTAAAGCTTAGATTTTCTAAGCATTATTGCAGTGTATTAGAAAGATTCTCCTACTCAGTTGCTCAAGCAAATCTTCTTGGGGATTTAGTAGGAAAATACTTAATCTTTAAGGTCAGCATGGACTTTATTAGATTAATTCTTATGTCTTCAAATCCAGATATTTACTGCTTTTTCTGCCATTACTGTGATGCTGATATTGACTTTTTCACTTTTTCAAATGTTTTATTGTGCAGAAAAATCTCTGTTTTCTTTGATGTTTGTTTTAGCTGAGCTAGTAGGTATAGCAAATATTTTTGTCATTTAATTAGCATTGCTCACGCAAAACTCAGAAATAGATTGGAGGCTGAAAACTCAGGTTTGTTTTCTTTTCTCACCTATGAATAATAAAAGTAGAAAAGATAACATGGACAAAAACTTAATGGTGAGGGGTCAGATTTCCAAAGATATTTTGGTGCCTGGAGATGGAGACAGATGACCAGTGGGATTTTCAAAATCCCTCCTGCAGATTAAATGTCTAGCTCCTATTGACTTCGGGGGAAATGAGGCACTAGCCCCTATAGGCACTTCTGGTAATCTTACTAGCCATTTATTTGCGTGTTAGGCACCTACATATTAGCTCCTGGAGACAGGAAATAATCTCTTAGTTCACTAAATAATGTAATCACTTCATTCATTTTGAAGTCTGGCTAGTTTTAAATACATTTCCCTTTAATAAGGAAAAAAAAAAAATGATGTGGTTAAATACAATTAATTAGACCAGTTTAGTGCATTTAAGTTGATTTTTAGTTTCCACCCCAATGCATTTTGATACAAACTCCAAACGAAATCATCATTTAGGAAAGAAAAGTCTTTTGCTGCCTTCTGAAATAATATGAATGTAAGACATAAGCATCTGAACAAATTACAATAATTCTCACATTCTCACTGTGTATATTTATATGTTAAAATAAAGAAGATACTGAACTGTATCAAATATACATTGCAAATATGGCTGCAAATCAGCTTGCGTTCATTGTTATGCCAGCCAGTGAGAAAAAAGTTTATTACCAAACACAAATACAAAGCAAAAATAAAATCAGCTATTTAAATCAAGGTTTTTTCTCATTGTTTTTAATCCTGATTAAAATTGGAAGTTTAAATTACTATGAGCAGGTAAAGAGTAACAAGGATCTGTAAGATACAGTCTTGTGAAAGAGTCACAGTCTCTTAAAACTGTCCTTTCCAGAATAACAAGAAATGTTGCACCTTGTTCTCCTGTTTATTGACATAGACCTACGAAGATTTCTGTGCCTTAATCAGTGCAAACATAACACTATGTAAGTGACCTATTCTCTGAGTTTGTGACTACTGTCAGCTCTGTTGCCAGCATATCACAGGTAACATTTGCCAATAATAACCTGTAATATTCAGAGCTTATTTTATTGTATATAAGACTGACTTCCCAAGTAACAGTTGGACCCTTTTAATGTTTGGATTTAGCTCCTTGATTTCAGAACCCTTGACACATTCCTCCTTTGTTTAGCTGGCAAATAAACCTAAACACTCTGCTATTACAAAAGAGAACATACCCAGATCTTGTACCATCCAGATGACAAAGGCACACACATGATGCATTGATGACACTAAGTTGCATGGTGCAGTTGACACACCTGAGAGATAGGATGCCCAGAGGGACTTGAACAGGCTTGAGAGGTGGACCAGTGCAAGCCTCATGAGACTCAACAGGGCCAGGTGCAGGGTCCTTCATCTGTGTCAGTGCAACCACTGGTATCAATAGACTAGGGGATTAAGGGATTGAGAGTACCTCAGAGGGGAAGACGTTGGGGTTACTGGTGGGTAAAAGGCTGGACATGAGCTGGCAGTATGTGGTTGCAGCCCAGAAGGCAAATCATGTCTTCAGCTGCACCCAAAGGAGCATGGCTAGCAGGGAGGGAAGTGATTCTGAGCTTCTGCTTTGGAGAGACACCACCTGAATACTGCAGCCAGCTCTGGTGTCCTCAGCACACGACAGACATGGACCTGATGGAGAGGGTCCAGAGGAGGGCCAAAAATGGTCAGAGGGCTGGAGCACCTCTCCTGTGAGGAAAGGCTGAGAGAGTTGGGGTTGTTCAGCTGGAAGAAAAGAAGGTACAGGTAGATCTTATTGCGGCTTGTCAGTTCTTAAAAGGGGCCTGTAAGGAAGATGGCGAGAGACTTTTTAGCAGGACCTGTTGCGATAGGATGAGGGGTGGTGGTTTTAAAGTAAAAGAGGGGAGATGCAGGCTGGATGTGAGGAAGAAATTCATTTCAGTGAGGGTGGTAAAACACTGGCACAGGTTGCCCAGACAGGTGGTGACTGCGCCATCCTTGGAGGCATTCAAGGCCAGGTGGATGTGGTTCTGGGCAAACTGATCTAGTTCAAGATGTCCCTGCTGACTGCAGGGGGTTGGACGAGATGACCTTTGGAGGTCCCTTCCAGCACCAACTATTCTATGATTCTGTATTAATCCTATACTTTGCAAATGTTTTGCTCAAAATGTGCAGTGAATGAAGTTGATTAATTCATAATGCAGAGTAGCTGATAAAAAATAGCATCCTCTTCTTTTCATTGACACTCAGGCCAAAACTTTTTATCTGTTTTCTAAATCTTGCTGCGTCTTGCTAAGGAAGCTGGGAGACGAGGGGGTGGGCAGGGAGCTGAATTTTCTCATTGAGTACATGAATAACACTTGTGTGCATAACTTTTTTCCTCCACTTAGAAAATTGCCTCCTACTGCATTTTCTTGAGGCTGCAAGAATGACCTTTATATCTCTAAGGGTTATAAAAGGCCTAAAGTAAACATTTAATGGTATGGAAACAATAATGTGACATCATTCTGGTAAATACAGCTTTATGCTGTGCAGCTTGTTTTACAGTAATGGTGTTACTTAGTCATTTATTGGTGGTGTGAGGAGCTGAAAGGGAGGAAGTAAAAAAAAAACAACAAACCAATCCCAAACCAAACAAAGCCAAACAGGTGCACTTAGGGGAACTGCCTTGTCTCTGAGAATTGAAAAATAAGTTAGGTTTTACTATACAAGCTAGATATGACAACATTTGCTTGGCTAGATCTTCTCTATACAAGCTTTAGTTTCATGTATAAATGTGTAAGTGTTTACTTACCCTAAACCATTTCATTAGAACCAGTAGCTCACTCTGGCATTTTCTAATTTGTTTTATTTAATGATGAAATCCTTTATCAGCCCCCTTTGCCTTCCAGCAATCCCTGTTACTTCTGCACAGGGGAGCCTGTGGGCCACATGGAAGTCCTTTTGGCTTTCTTTCTGTGTTAACAGAAGGGCAAGAGCAACCTTGAAGCTGTCCTCACTGGTTGTGGCTATCCATGAGGGTATCCATGACCAGCAAAGAGCTGCTTTCATTAAATCTCATTTAATTTGGTGTCGCATTACCCCAAAAGTGAAGGTGGGAGAGCACAGAGAGGCCTGGACAAATTCCTGAGAATCTGAAGTGTCTGAAGGAAGAAAGGGAGGACTCTGTCTTGCACACAAACAGGGCAAAGCAAAGCTTAAGCTGCAATTGCTCTTCATTGCCCAGCAGCCCTCAGCATGTTGAAAATAAGGTCCTCTTCTAGGAAGAGCTGTTCATGCATTGCCAGCCTTTCCCCAAGGTTTCTTGCAAGCAGGTTTTTGTACTCCTGGCCTGCCACTGGGCTCGGTGAAAGTTGGGTCATATCCCTGTAGTGGTGTTTGGATGTGAGATGACCCAGCCCAGCGAAACAGATAGACCTGCTTCCCTGTGGGCTCTTGGAGGTCTTTAATGTTACTGTTGCTATGCCAGTGCTGTATGTACCTAGGGAACATATGTATCTTCCCTCAGCTCCCAGGCACAGTCTATGGGATGTGGCACAAATGGAACATAATGGTTTCTCTCTCATTTTAAGATAAGAGAGCTACAACTCAAATTTTCTCTCCCTTGTCTTTCTGGAGAGCTTATATGTTAAGAGCACTTATATAAAGTTGCTGGAATATGAAGTATGTATTATTTATTATTCTCAGGCTTGCAACAGTTTGACAGAAGACAAGAGGAGATGACATTTGAAGGGAATATAGGGAAGAGAAAAGGTACATTAAAAGATCATGAGGAACACTTTGTCAGCTAGTTCTTGCCTGTACACTGCCTTGATTAGATGAAATGTGTGTGTACATTTATTCCAGACCAGAAATAAGTGATGATGATACATAAAGGTTTTACAAGTACGACTTGGAGATAAATTAACTACTCAGAGTTAGAAATGTGAGCAATGATATAAACTATGTGCTTTGCTGTCACCTGTTTTGTATCTTCCACTTGTGTTTCACAGAGACTGGTTATTGAAATGCTTTGAAAGTTTTTGACAGCATTTGGTTTGGAATTTTTTACCCCTCCAACTGCCCAGCAGAAAATGTCAACAAGCATGTGTTCAGCCAAAAGCAGAATCGTGTCAGTGTCTTACCTGGCTCATAAAAGCTCCCTACCACAGAATAATTGTCTTAAGACTTTTATTAATATTATGCCCCTTTTGGAAAGTATTTGAAAGAGGGGAAGCGCCTGCTGCAGATCATAAGTATAATTTCTTTTGAAAGTATGGGATTCCTCATCTGTTTCATTTTATAGATCCCTAAGCAGCTAGTTATCTTTAGGTGAGGGCTCCTTGCAAAAAGAGGGGAAAAAAAAGAAATCACTTTGTTAAAGCTTAAGAGGTAGCAGCAGGCAGGCTCCTGGGGACAGATCCTTCTTTGGAGTAAATTGCTATAGCTCTCCTGGAGTTATGACAATTTAGACCAACAAAGAGCTCCCCTTTGAGCTCTATACTTGTCCTTTTGGGAATTAGACTGGACCATTTCAACACATTTATTGGAGGAGATGTACAATCTTTGCTTCTATTTATAAAGTGTAAAAAGAGGCAATCTCTTCAAATTGTGGGAGTTTATCTTGAAGTTTATATGATATTCTTTCATAAATTGCTGTTGTAGTAAGAAATTGAAGCCATTTATCAGCAGGTATTGGAGATGTTACAATGATGCATTATTATACATTTAGCTACCGATATTTAGCTATCAATATGGTACATTTGTCATCAATATCTAGCCAATACTACCAATGATTTATCAGGAGAAGTTAGATGAAAATACTCTGATGTATCATTAGGGAGACAGAGTGTCTGGAATGAAAGACTACAGTATAATTTATATTTCTTGTGCTACTGTGTCCCAAAATTGCATCACTACAGACCAGGGAGGGGATTTAGAGTGTGTCTTGCTTTTACAAGCAGGTGGTTTTGCCTCTTTGCACAGAAGTCTGCACAGCTCTGAGCCCTTAAAAACATCCAGGTGGCAAATTTTGGCGTAGACATCTGCAGATGAAGAAATTCACAATCTAACTTAAAAAAAAATTGCAAGGTGAGAATAAACAGCCTATTTTATTAGCTCACTCAACATGAGCTAAATGCTGCAGGTTTGCATTTTGGGGTTTTTGTTTGTTTTTACCAATTTTCAAAGATATCAATGACCAGAAATGCAAGTTAGTAAAGAAATTAGCACTCCAAATCCTGAGTAAAAAGCACAGGATGGGAAGAGGCGCCCAAACAGATGTCTGAGTACGTTGGATAAACTGGACTTACGAAGGTTGCCAGCCATTTGAATAGTCGTTTCACAAGTCAGCGGTGATCCAGCAGAGGCGCAACGTCATAGAATCACAGAATAGTTTGAGCCGGAGGGACTTTTCAAAGTCATCCTAGTCCAGTCTCCCTAAAATGAACAGGGACATCAACTAGATCAGGGTGCCGAAAGCCCTGTCCAACCTGACCTTGAATATTTCCAGGGATGGGGCATTTGCTCTTCCAAATCCTTTTTCACATTTTTCATGGCATTTCAGCTCATGAGTGAACAGGAAGCTATTTAAGGTTAGCTAGCTATCCATGAGCCTATAATTTTGTATCTGATTATTAGATAACAGCATATAGGCAGCCATGGGGAGAAGTTGCAAATAGCATTCCTGAGCTCTGGAAACCCTTCAGTTTAGCAAGGACAGTCACAGGAAGAAATAGCAAGTAAAGCCTCAACACTGTGTACAAATACTGAGACTGCAAGAGGTTTTGAGGCAGTTCGTCCATCTGAGGTACACTAAAATGAGTAAACCCATTCTTATTCACATTAATGATTGTCCCTAATAGTAATTCAGAAAACAGCCACTCAAAGAGATCACACATTGCCATGATTCCCAGAACAGCAACTCTGAAATAGTTTTTTCTATAATTAGTCGTATTGAGGAGCAGAAAATGTGTTTTCACTAAGCTTGACCGGAGTCCTCCAAAATCCTTGTTTGGTCCCAAGGTCTCTGAGTGTCTCACAGCTTTATTAATGAGCAACATATTGACAGCAACTTTATATGGGGATGAAAGCTGTTCAGACACACAAGTCTCAAAGAGTCTGTGAAAACCTCAGAATGACCTAACAAAACAAGCTGAATAAGCAATGTGAAAGTTGATGAAATAAACTGTTAAAGTGTAAGAAGGAAGCATCCTTGTATGCAGCTCAGAGAAGTTCTAAACTCAAAAATGGCTGTGCTTACAGAAGCAGGCAAGGTGTTTGGATGTATGGTAATAAGGCAAAAAATAAAATGTCATAATATTTTATGGCTTTATAGATAACTTCCTCTGGAATACTGTGTTCACTTCCACTCACTGGATCTAAAAGGGATGTTTGCAGAATTAGGCTATGTCTGTGCACCCCCAGACAATAAAGAAGAAGGCAGCCCAGAGTACTCCCCATCAAGCTCCACCTATCTATGTTGGGGTACCTGTAACGTTAAAAAGACAATTCATATGCCAACAGCCTTCCTATGCAGTGTGAGCCTGGGGTACAGAAGACTGGATTAGGGACCACAGCAGCTGATTTTTTTGCCTGGCCCAAGCCAAATGATACTGCTGTGCTAGGATGTGTAGCAGTAGGACTGGCTGAGCACCCTGAGTTCACCACACTGAAGGTAGGATGGGCTGCAGCTTATCAAAGCCCTTATCAAAGTCCAATCTTTTGTCCAAACAATGGAAAAATGAAGTAGGCTGGACTTGAGCTCAAAGTTGGATATGGGATCAACGTGCAGTATTGGAATGGCCCCAGAAGACTTGGAGAGTGGAAATCATTAGAAGGGAATAGGTATGCTTTAATCGATGCTTTAATAGAAATAAGTATATTTGGAAACATGGAAAAATACACATGCAGAGAAAGTCTCATGGGATTTGGATTTCTTCTCTATGAAAATGTATGCCAATAATAGAGGATACGATAAGAATATTTAACATAACAAATTGACCGTAGAAGACACATTTCTCTCTTAAAACACAAGTGCTACATGACAGTGGAACAAGAAGAAAGCAGATTAAAAATGGTGAAAGTTTGTTTTCACATAGCAATTAGTTAAACAGTCCAAGTCACTGAGAATCATGAAAGCAAGAACAGCAGTATTCAGAGGAAAAGTTACCCTCTGCCATGTGAAACTAAATGTTATGTGTTAATGCCACATTTCAGTTTCAGAAGAGACGTAAAGGTTGAGTTTTGAGTGTTAAGCTAGTCTCCAGATATCAAGAGTTAACCCATGAATGACTTTCATGTAAGACACATGAGCCCACATATTTCTCCTGTTCATACTACCTTCTGAAGCAGATGATGTTATGGAGAGACACCCTGGTCTAGACTGATGTTCATGATGACAATAGTTGTAATGCTTGCCTCCTAGTTTAAAATTATGTTTATTTAAAACATTGGAAAGGAGTGCTAGGTTAGCGCTAATTTAGAAACAGAGGACAAATTGTGGTAGCTGAACATTATCAGTCCTGAAGGAAAGTGACTAGAGGGAGGTTTAACGATGACTTATTATGCGTACTTGCTGAGTACCAATATTTAGCGCAACACCAGTTCACTGTGGAGATTAGAGGTCCAATCCTTTAAACCTTTATTCAGGCAAAGAAAGTCTTCGTGCCACTGGGAGCTGATCCTACAGATGAATATTATCAGATGTGGATAAAAAGCCTCACATAACATTTCATGTTGACCTGACACTTGGTAGAGGAACATTTTGATGAAATGGCAAAGATCATACTTTTCATGCTGGGTTAAAAATGCCAGGAAACAGAAATTAAATGAAAAAACTGCAATCAGTGCCATAAAGTATACTCCAGGAGCATACTGTGGCTTTTCTGCACTTGCGTCTTGGGCTCTCATTAAAAGATAGCACAGGGAACAGTGGTGACATAGATTTGTGGTACAATCAGGGTGCAAACCCATGAAATGTCCACAGGTCCCCACAGCCTAGGCAGCACTGTCAACTTTCCACTGATGATCAAACCTCAGATACTAAATGGATGCTTTCAACCATGGAGGAAGCTGTGAGCCAAGATGAAGGTCACCATCTACTTGGTGTTAACAAGGCAAAATGAATTCAGTTTGACAATCTCTCACAATAGCCTTGTATTTGAGTTAAGAAAAAGATTGAAATTATTTTAAGAGAACTTTTGGTCAGATTAAATTTGTTTTAGAGTAATTGGAAAATCACTAATGAATAGGAAGAGGCAAAAAAGAACAACAGATCCTCAGAGAGCTGCATGCTAGTATTTAGTTAGAAAAATTTAAATCAGTAATGAATAATTCAGGTTTGCTGTACACATCTCTAAAAGTTGTACTGAAACATCACACTCTACTGTCAGAATCTTTTTCTGTTAAAAGGTAAATTAAAATAATGTCTGTATTCTGTTTTTTAAAGTAACATTATCTCAAATACCTACAGAGACACAGGTGCTATTGGGATTTTTTTAACAGATAATGTTCTAGCATTTTCTGTATTTTTAAAACACAAAAAATACTTGGCTAAATTCTGTCATGGAGAGTAAGTGTACCATCCCAGAGAGCAGCTATATCATTACCTTCTCCTTTTCTCACGGAGTAGGATAACCATTCATATGAACTGTAGCATCTGAATCAACTACGTACCATTCATACAAATGGAGTTCAGGCAGCTTTAAATCTGTGTTGTGTAAAATTAATGACTTTCTATTTTTAAGATTTTCTTCCCCTCTCCCTTAGTCCAGAAGAGGATACACATTCAATTTTAGTAAAATAATCTTTTGGTACATCTACAGGGACCATTTCTGATATAGAATTAAATTGTGGTGCAGACAGAATCTTTATTACATTTACATGACCCCATAAAGATAACTTTAATAGTTCCCCACAGAGCAAAACCCTCCTTAATTTTGTTAATTATTTTCCCCCGGTTATGCTTAGCTATGTCTTCTAATTCAGTATTGATCTTGATACTGAGGTCTGTCAAATACTTAGCAATCTATTTAAATCCCCATTGGGGAAAAAGGTTTGAGGGACAGATTCTAGACAGAGCTGATGCTTTAGAGTTGCACCAATAATTCTAACCAGAAATCCTTATTTTCTGCGTGCCTTTCTTTTAATATGCTGGTAAATGAATGCATATTATGTTACAGAAATAAAGAAGAATTAAGCATGACTTCCGTCTAGACCTTCTAAAATTACTTCTTGCGAATTAACTCCTGAGTCTGTATCTGGTGGTAGAGGTGATAGACTTCACAGCCCCCCAAAAAAGCAAGTTACAAGAGAGGACCCATCCCACTTAGTTTGGCATTACTGGCCCTCAGATACACTTCTGAGCTCTTGGTGCTCCCAGGAGCACCCAGTGCCAAGATGTTTCCCACTAACACTGTCCCCCTCCAGTGATGCCATGCCAAACCAATAGCTTGTTGCAATGCTGTTGGTGTTCCCTTCCCTCCTTAATTCTAGTTTAAAGCCCTCTCACTCAGTCCCACCATCTTACATGCAAAGATGTGTTTTCGCCACCAGGACAGGTGGATCACGTCAGGCCCAATTCCTGTGTTGCCATACCAATCTTGGGTGCTTTTTTCAGGTCTTTAATCCTATAATTCAGTGAGCTGTTCACACTCATGTACGCATACATTTTTAAAACCTGGAACATCAGTAATATAGAGACTGTATTCATATGATCCTTACCTACTTTAGACCAAGCCTTCCTCATACATGAGACAACACAGCAGCTTGGCAGTGTTTATAATAAACTAGCTATATTGTACTGACCTATTCCCCTTTCCATACAAATTGTCCAGACAGGAATCTCCTCACATGCTTAAAGCTGGGATGTTCATGATTTTCAAAGTACAAACGTGTCGTGCAGAAAGTAAAAAATCACCTACCAGGTAGCAACAGAACAGAATTAAATACAGGATTGGCATTTCCTACGCAGATTCAATTTTACTATTTATTCTTCATCTTCCCTTGAATGAGTATATCTAATATTGAAAGGGGAAAAAAAAAAGAGTAATGTCCTCAAAGCAATAGATTAGGCTAGTCTGTCCGTTTCTTAACTCACAGGGAGCAAGTATTTGGGGAAAGGGAAAAATAGGTATCATAGATTATAAATTACTGAGGAGAAGGAATCAAAGGAACTGAAGAGGAAGCAAGTGATTAATCTGTATTTTACATTAAAAAACAATATGACCCGGGCATTAGCAAATGTGAAAAGCCATGGCTGCTACTAATTCCTTCCTTTATTATGAATACTGTTTTTGAATAGAGGATGAAAGGTCACCTTCTAAGTGCTAAAGAAATTACCATCGGCATGGGTTTACATTGGAGGATCGGTATCCAAACACTGATGTGACAGAAGTAAAGCCAGTGGCACAACCTTCATGTGAGATCAGTTGCAGAAGAGTGGTTGGAAAGGGAAGTTTTCATAAGGCAGTTGTAATGAAGCATAAATCTGAAGCAAAAGTGCCATAATTGGAACACCTCTCACAGTCCATTATAAAATTCCACACCCCATGTTTATATATTATGCAAAAATTCATGTTAACATCAAATACATGTAAATATTGCTTCCCACCTGAAACTCCTCCTTCTTCCTGTGTGTTTAGAAAAATGGAAATTTTATATGTGAGAACTACAGAGCATGTTACTGTGCCTATATATATATATACAGTAAAATAATAATTTTTTGCAGCTTCCATAAGTAGAGTGAAACTGCATGCACAACAATGCAGAAAATACTCCCAAGAGAAATCTAAACATCTCTTTTTACAAGAAGTAAAGGATTTTTACCGTTTATGTTTGCTGTTAAGTCAGTACCCTTACACGCACACACATCTTACTGTTATGTTCTGAGCAATTCAGGAAAAACATTTTGCCTATAATTGCGCACCAATGCAGCACCTCCCCCCTTACTTGAATTGTGTAAGCAACCAACTTTTAGTAGCACTTTTCTCCTTTTCATTCCCGACAACAGGTCTTGAAATAAAGAAAAATAGCAGCAGCTGACAGTTTTAATTTAGTACACAAGTCATTACTTGAACAAAAGATGGGCTTCCCACATTTGAACTCTACCATTGGATCACCCATAGTCCACTTGAGCATATTTAGCTACAGAAATCGGAGAGAAGACTCAAATGAATGAACTTACACATGTTCCTGAGCAGGGTTGAAACATCCCTGAAAGCGTGTTTTTCTAGAGTTGTGTATAACTGTAAGTGTCACAAAATCCCTCTTTCTCATGGATATTTATATTTTTAAGAAAATGTGATTAAATTCATTACTAATGATCTGGGAACATAAACAGATCATTACTGCAGGTCTTTTTAAAGCAAAGGCAGGCCTAAATTAGAATTCTCTAACTAACTGCTTCCCCAGTTCCATTGTGACGGACTGGCCATACTGCAGATCTCCTGCTTCCAAACTGATGCCCATGTGATGTTTTTCATGGAAAGGCATCAGAAAAGACTGCCTGATTACTCCACAAACTGCTATCTTTGATGCACTTTAACTGGCATTAGACAATTAATTTTTCTGTTTTCTAATGCATCTCTGCAGCCAATTGGGTTTAACTGTATTGAATACTTTGTTGCTTCATTTGTAAAAAGAGGGTAACAACATTTACTTACATGTTCTTACCAATTCAGCCTTTCCTGCAGCTTAAATTACACTTACGTAGAGGAATGATCCAGAATGTAGCTACATTTTTGTTTATTTTTTTTTAAACTGAGATGATAAAAGGATGATGCTATCATCTTTGACTGTAAAAGAAGCCATGCCAAAAGATACAGCTTAACAGCATCTACAAAGTTCCATAGAAATTGAGGTTTTTTTAAATTCCATGGGAAGCTGCAGTGATTTTATTACATATCAGTACTTGGCAGCATTTTTTTCACATATCACTTGAAACTTCAACAAATGGCCATAGGAATGACAGTATATCTGTTTTGATCACAAAGTCTTGCTTAGGAAAGTTTACTTCTGCACTCCTTGGTATGAGGAAAGCTTGGAGACATACAAGTGGCATTAGAGGAAGTAACATGGGGTGCATGCACACAGACTTCTTCAAAAGGATGGCATGTCTGTGCAGGCAGCAGGGGAGCTTTTGAACTTGTGCTGTTTACCTAATTCATGGTTTCTAAGTGCAGAAATATTTATTGGGCTAGTTATACCATCACCTCCAAGAACAGACTGTTTGGGTCATTAGTATTCTAGGTACCGGGATGAAGTCATGGTCAAGGAAATCATGAAAAACTAGTCAAGCATTTCTCCAGTATCTTGTATGTTCTTTCTACAGATATTTTTAAGAACATAATTGTTGGTCATAATCAGTGCAATTTATAGCAGCTCTTTCCAGTTTATATATTTGCTCAGTAACTTTCCCATATTTATATGAATATTGCACTTTTCATTGGTACTGTACACACAAACCAGACTCCCTAAAAAGGCCTTTGTATAATTGAAATCCAGACATAATGAGCGAATTCAATCATGCTGATGTTCCCATCATGAAAAGAGAGGCGATGACTTTTTTGTTGTGCTGTCCCCCAGCTGTTGCCAGTCTTTTAGACTTCAAGATCAGTTTGGACCTCTGCTCAAGAGTAGTTTCACTGGTTTTAGTAGAGTTGCATCAAAGTAAGGAAAAATGAGAATCGAGATGTTAATATCTGAAGTTATGCCTGATGAGCAAATGACACTTAAGATGTGTGTTGCATTCAAAAGTGGAAAAATACTTTTAGCCAGTTTATATGCAGGCAAAAGTGAAGCAGTTGCAGTGATTTGGTGATGCACCACATTAGCTGATGAATAATGCTGTTTCCCAGCTTTCAGAAACCAGGGATGCTTCACTTTTACATATGAATAATATGATGCCAGAATATATTTTTGAAGGATATATTTTCCACTCAATGTCTGTCACATTTTATGCAGTGTGAAATCTGTATAAACACTTTATGTTTGATATTGCTCGGTGTTTCTACTCATGTTAGTACAATACACATTCTGGATATGAAAGAGACTTTCTCCAGGAATTATGTATAGATTCCAGCATTAGTTGAACCAGCTGTATGGTAAATAGCTTTTATTTTATAACTTTGTTTATATACAGTAATTTTTATTACCTCCCCTTAAATTTTTATTGATCTTTGAATAAAATTGCAGTTACCTTAAAGTGAAAAATTAAACTGTTAAATATTAAGGTTTCATAAAAAAACTTTATGAAATTCAACAAACTACAAATTACTGTTACATGTACTGTTACTAATTTCCACATCGGTACAGACCTAATCAAATAATCTGGTCATTGAACATCCAGAACACTATGAATAATAAATCAGCTTAAGCAAATAAAAAATCCAAGGACAAGACTAATCCTAATAAATAATAGGTGTAAGCTTTTGTTAGAAGTCAGATTCTTGTAAAATAGGCTGAGAAATTTTACTGGAAAATGTCAAGAAAGAAGTGTGCTTCCTATTCAGGAATGATACAGGCTATTAAGCAAAAATGTTAAAATATAGTAATTGAAGTCTATATTATAAAGAGAGGTATGGTTATATTAAAGAACAATTAGTGTTTATTAGTGACCAGCTGAATTGTATTTAGTTAAATAGTTCATTGTTCTTGTGTGAAGAGATTTTTTTTCTCCTTGTTGGCTGGGTTTTTAATTTTCGCTAGTCCCAAATAGCTTGATCCTATTGGTATGGTGGTGACTGAGGTTATTGTAACAGGTTTCTACTCATTGTAAGTAGGAGCTGAGCTGGAACTGAAAGTGTGCTCACTGACTGATTGCCTGTCTGCAAGCAGTGGACAGTATCTGTGTTTCTTTTCAAGTTCAGAAAGATTCACAAAACAAATCTAAAAGGTCTGATTTTTCCAATTAACACTGTAGAAGAAGAGCCTACTTTTACTGAATTAATTAAAATACTGTAATGGTGCAGTTTTAAACTAAGTAACTTAAAATTAATGTCAAATTCTAATCTTGGTTTTATTGGTGCAAATCTAAAAGCATTTTATTTATGTCCATAGATTTGCTTCATTCAGAGAAGATGACTTCACAAGGAGAACCAGAGAAGGTAAAGGCAAAATACATCATTGGAAAGTAAAGTACAAATTGTGCCATTAATTCTAAATACTATATTCCACATCAGAATGAATGAAAACCTTATTTGTTTCTTTTTTTCCTCTAATAACTTTTGCTGTATCTAACAGGAGCACGTATTGCACTAAATTGCAATTTTGCACATGCCATGGGCCTAATTCCAATATTACAGATACCTAACATCGGAGTGCAAAATCAGGCTTTGGAGGTGTTGAATTCAGCATATCCAAAACAAAGATAAAACAAAAAGAAACCTATAAAAAGCTCCAGCCTAACTTCTACTCTAACTTAAATAATTCTATAAAAAACCAGCCCTTGAGACTAACTGTTCTTTGTTTTTATTAAATATGGTGGGTTTAATTCAGCATGAGATGCCGCTAGGTATTTCCTCAGGGGGAAATGAATTTGGTGCATGACAGCAATTCCTAGAATTCTGTGAAATAGATCTAGGAAAAAGTACTGCTAAAGGAAGCATGGGTGAAATCTATATTAAAAAACTGCATAATGGCTGATTGTGCATGAAAACAGAACATTTACTCAGTTTCAAATATCACTTTGCTTTTAAACTGGGATTGATTAGTTAAAATTATTTCCCTTTTGCACATTCCACTTAGGTAAAATTTTACATTTAAAATAAAATAAGGGTAAGCCCTCCAGTTGCTAAGTTTAGTGGAAATCCCAGCTTCAGTGAAACCACTGATATACCAGAATTCATGCTAGACCATTTATTTCTGTATTCAAGTCAAAATTCTCTGAAATGTTTTGGAGCCTTTGATTAAAGACTCCTGAACAAGACCAATCAGATTTCTGGCTTCTTTTCCTTAAAGAAAACAGAAAAAATCCCTGAAACGTTAAAGTAATGGCTTGGTGTTTCTCTGTATAAGACCAGCCTTGAATGTATAAAATTTATTCTACTATTGTACTAAACCAGTTCTGAATAACTAAAGGAAGTTGCAGTTTATGTTTCTCTGCAATAAAAAGCCGTTTTGCTACACAATCTGCTTAAGTAGGTTTTATGCTGGTTATTGTACTGGGATAGTAAGCTTCTGAAAGAGGTGAAGTCTGCTTTTACATGCAAATGAATAGCTCCTACTGAAGCCAAGTTAGCCCCTGAGATCAATATAGGTGTAAAACTGCTGATTCTTAGCAATGGGAGGGATTAGTGGAAAAGTAATCCAAGGATTACACAGCCCCAGGAATTGAAAGCAGTTCTCAAGAAAGGACATGGTTAGAAGTGGATCATATTGGGGAGTATTTTTTTTACATCTTGACAAAAAAAACAAAAAAGAAAGAAAAAATGAGGAATGCAACACTCTAAAACAGAGGAAATTTTAGCTTTTTAGAAAATTATAAAATCTGTTCTTCTATCACTATTTGATTTAATAATGTGCCTAAAAGCCCCTGACATAAAGACCCATATTGTGCTGAGTACTGTACAAGCATAAAGCCAAAAGGTGGCCTCTGACCCAAAGTGGCAACCTCAAGGGTATGAGACTGCTCAACTCCATATAGAAGGAGCTGAGGAAGTGTAGAGAGTCAAGAAGACTGACTAGCACCATTTGGGGCTGCAAGGAGCTAATGTGTCAGACTCCTAAACTCTGACCAGTTTTCCTGATGAGAGAGAGACACTCAAAGGGGTGAGGATGGGGGAGAGTTGGAGAAGGCTTTGCAGATGACTGGGGTACATGGAAAGCCCAACATAGCACTGAGATGCTTCCATTAAAATCTAAGAAGTGACTAATGAAAACTGGCACCACTGGCTATTCAGGGAAATATCTATGTCTCAGTGCAAAGATGAGAGCTAAGACAACAACAGGGCATTAAAGGACCTTGAGGAGGAAGGAATAGCTCAGGTTCATTATAAGAGGGAAGAGACAGTCAGGGCACAGCTGAAAGAGCAGAAGTGAGGGGAAAGTTAGAGCAACCTTCTGAATGACCTAAGGAATAAAAAGCAGCTTGAGAAGATTAAGTCACATTTTAAAAGTGTTTCCCTCCCACCTCCATCCCCTTTTGGCCAGTTTTACTCCTGACCAATCAATAATGCTGAAGGAGGTGACACAGGAATGAATTAAGCCAGGAGGTTTATGCATCTCCTCCCTAGCAAGGTGCTCAGGGGTTAGCATAACATCCACCCTTTCCAGCACTTAAAGGAAGGAAGCAGTACCAAAACTCATCAACATTTTTCTCTGGAAGTGTCCTTGTGCAATTGCTACAAGACATGCCTCTGTACATTAGCTGCCTGTCACACTATTAAGACAAGAAGAAATATTCTGGTCGGTGTCAGCTCAAAGCAAATATGCACTGGTGTTATAGAAAAAAGTAAGAAAGACTACTGTGTATTGTATTGTGCATTTTTATGCATGTGGAGAGTATATAGGTCTGGGCATACACAGGTGGCAGGCTACAATGGATTGACCCCTATAGATTTGTTCTCACAATAACTGCTGTACCTGTGTACAAACAGTGTAAGGGATCTCGAACATCAGCAGAAAGAGAAGATGGACTGTCCTTCTTGTAACTAGCATCTCCACTACTGTAGCAGGAAGTCAGATGTCTACAGAGGACTTCTTCCATCTTGTTTCTACTCCTTGAGGGCTTTTCACAGGAGGAAGAGACTCATGCCATTAAAGCAAACAAGCCTGGTAATTATAATTAAGAATATCTAATAAACCATTTTACCAGTTAAGACAAATACGCAGATAAAAAGTACCATGTGAGTGCTATGCTTAGTTTAGCCTTGTATTTCCTTCCAATTCCTTCACTTACTACATGTTAACTACCTGCTTGGGAACTCTTCTCAGCTTTTTCTAATCTGTCATGCCCTAGAATGGCGCTGGGCTTTTGTTTACTCCCCATTCATGTTTCCAACCGCCTTTTATTGCTAAAGCAGAAGGAAAAGGATATATCACATGAGAACACGCCACCAAGTTGAAGAAACAAAGGATAGACATGATCCAAATAACCCCATGGGAAGACTCA
>WYDI02008827.1:37500-52500 GCA_009867235.2 Psittacus erithacus | reverse complement strand
TATTATTATGTACAAACTGTAATTATGCCACTATTTTATTAAGTGCGTCTTACCTGAATCAATTTTATTAGCATTTTTAACATTGAAAATTCCCTATTGCAAGCGGGGAGGGGCAGGACGCTACAGGTACAGCCACGGCTTGCTTTCCGGCGGTACGAGGGACGTGGGGCAGCCGTTTTAAGAAACCCGGAGAAGTGTTTAATAGCGGCCGCGTACACTTCGCGGTCTGGTGGGAGCTGGACGCGCAGGGATGGGATTTCCCCCCTGTCGTTATGGGAGCAGAGCCTGGAGGCACGGTACGGTGCAGGAGCAGGCCGGGAGGCACGGCGCAGAGCTGAGAGTGGAGGCAGGGTGCGGGAGAGGGAGGGGAGGTCGGCACCGCTGAGGACTGCAAGCCCGCTCCGCCCGGATCCGCTGCCTCACCCACGGTTCGGGTGGGTGCAGTTTTCCTTCCAACACCCTTCTTAACTGACTCTGCCTCGCCGTGAGTGGGGAAGGTCACTTGCAGGGCGTCCTGAGGCTGGCAGGCCCCAAGAAATGAGGGCTGTGGGAAGGATTCCTGTCCTCACCTCGTCCTGCGATGGCCTGGCATGGCCCGGCCGGGAGGGAGGCAAGAGCCCTTCCTCTCGGTGGGCCTCCGCGACCCGCCGTACGGCTGGGCAGGGCCGCCCCATCCTCCGGCGGCGAACCCCGGCGGCGAACCCCGGCGGCGCGGCTGAGCTCGGGGTCAGGGCCTCGGGCAGTCCCGCAGCCTCCCTCAGGCGGCTGCGTGGGGCTGCGGTAATGCGCAAAACTACTCTTTGTAATCTCCTTTTCAACAGTGAGGAGTACATATAGGTAATTTTAATGAAGAGGTTCCTGTACCACATTATTAGCAATAAATCTACACCATTCTTTGTTGGTTAAAATCATTATCATCATCATCGGTATCATTACTGAACTCATTATTCTTGTGTTACTTATCAGAGTAGATTTATGATAACACCCACCATCACGCCTGAGTTAAAGAAGGTGTAAAGGTTTGATTAATCGCTGCTTTCACGTTTAAATACTCGACATTTTCTCACTTTTTTTTCTTTTTTTTTTTTTTTTTAATAAATAGGGGTCATGATAATTACAAGAAGTAATTACTGCTTTTGTTATAAAGTGTCTGATTATCTGATTATGCGCAAGGGCACTTTTCCCCAAGTAAAATATAAATAAATAAATAATATGGTGGACATAATAAGTTCTCGTAACACCACAGTAAGGCAGACTTTGAGAACAATTAAGATTTTGCTCAATCACAGCGACATTTTAGATTAACAAGCGTTAACAGAAAGAAATACCCACCCTCCAAAAAAAAAAAAAATAAAAAAAATCGCTTTTTGTATAGGTTTGCGGGGAACAAGACGACGGTGGGAGCCGAAGCGAAGGACATCAAAAAAGATGTCGCTTTTCCACCCATACTCACCCTGTAATTAAAATAACCCCAAATCCAACAGAAAACAACCAAAAGGAAAACCCTGAACGAGAAAAGAGGACCGCTGCGCGCTTCGGGCTTGGTGCGTCATTTTGCACAGGGATATGTAGGTTGGACGCTCACACACTGTCAGGGCGTTATTGCGTTGCCTCCCGGGCGCCAGCTCCCCTGCCCTGAGGCGGCGCGGCAGGACCGGCCCCGGCCCCGGTGGGAGGGAGGGAGACAGGGAAGAAGCACTGCTCTCCCTCTCCCTGAAAGGTTACACGGCGCTCTGCCTCGCTTTGTCTTCCCCGTGCCCTTTCCTGGCAAAAATGGAGACATCACATCCTTGCCCAGCCCCAGCTCAGTATTTATGAAGGTTTTCTGACAAATAGGCAGGCTGGCCACGCATGGGTGACTGCCTTCATTCCGCACTTGGCTTGTTTACATAGGACCAGCACCATTTCCACGGATTAAACAAATCACAGCGAGAAGAAGACATTTATAATCCACCAACGAGGCCACAGGCAGTTAAAAAATGTGTGCGTGTGTGTGTATACTGTGAGAAAGAAAAATAAATGTTCGTGTCCAGGGAGCTGACCTTCTTCTTGGAGGGTAACTCAAGGGGTATAGATATAAATATAGGTTGTATATAATGTCTTACGCGCAAGCCCGAAGTATGTATTTAATAATTATCTGTTATACCCAGTTATTGTGTACAAATGCATGGCATTAGTTTGCATCTTACGTGGTCCTTCACCCGAAGCCCCCCCGAGCTTACAGGAGCGGGTATATAATCCTCGGGCTACACACAAAGCGCTGCGCACACACCGCCGCGCACAAGGGCTCCGCTTTAACGCCGGCTAGGGCGGCGGAGCAGGCGCCTCGGCCGCGACCACGCGCATCCGTGGGCACACATGTGGGAGGGAAACAAGAGGGAGAGACCATCACCCTCACCCCCTCCTGACCCCGCTGAAAGGTGCAACCCGCTTCCCATCCCTCGCAGGGGCACAGCCTCGTGCCATGGGGGCCAAGGCCGGGCCACCCCGGGATCCCCCTCTGCTCCTCTGTCACCCGGAAGCGCTATATTAAAAAAAAAAAAAAAGAAAGAAAGAAAATGATGGGGAAAAAGAGGAGGGGGAAAAAAAAAAAAAGAAAGAAAAAGGGGGAAAAAAGAAATGAAATGATGTAGAAGTCGAAGGTATTTTTCAAAGTAAGAGCGTGCATTTTATGATCCCTCTCCCTCTATCTGCAGGAAGAGTGATGGTGCGGGGGAAGAAGCTATAACTGGAAATGTTGCCCTTTATCTTCTGTCAGCTCTCAGGACACTTGGCTGCTGCTGCTGCTGCTTCTCCGGCTGCTGCTGGGGTTTTTATGACACATGTCACCCACCTCGGGCAGCCGGAGCAGGAGAAGGAAATTCCCGACAAAATAGCAATGATTTCGAAAAAAGGATCGCAACAAAATATTGAATAAATTCCCTTTTAATTTATTTGATCATTCCACATTACGGGGCTATGAATTGCTCAAATTTGATAACAAGTACTCAATTCAACTCATTATGTAAGTTAAATTAGACTTCGATAAAATTTCAGTGGCGCGCAGTGGTTCCTAGAATGAAATGTAATTTGTGCAAGAATTTGTTGTATCTGTCACAAATATTTCCAATTAGCGACCGTAATTATTTGATAGTTTCTGCAATTATGGCTTAAACGGGTGAATTTGGGACTGTGGAGGACCCTAATTGGCCTAAATTTGATATTTTGCATATTTGCATAATGAGGAAATTGGTAGAAAATTGTGTTCATTCATTTGTGAAAAATCCTATGAATTTTATGAATTTGAAAGCTCTGTTTGCGCAGACTGTGACTTTGCTTGCTGATCCCTGAGGAGCTGACGCTGAATGCCTGAATGGGCAGCGCGCCAACTTCTCCACCCGGAGGAGAGGCGGGGGAGGGAAGGGAAGGAACGGAAGGGGAATGGGGAGGGAGAGAGAGAAGGAAGGACTGATGGCGGCTGGCCTGCCTGCCGGAAGAGGGGCGCCCCGAGCCCCCATCGCCGCGCCCAGTCACCCCTTCCCAGCCCTCGCTCTCCCAGGGGAAGGGATAATCGCGGGTGGTGGTACACGGGACTGGGATACTGATAAGTGTGCACTTGTTTAAATTAAATTGCCAAAGCTTCTCCTTTCAGTAAAAGTGTTTGATCTATTGCGCTGTCAATTTAAAGTGTTTAAGGAGAAGCAAAAGCATAGATTTTAAGATGCTGGCCCAGCACCCATTCATCATGCATCAGGGACTTTAAGACTCGCTTTTTGCTGTAGTTAACATCTCAAATCTCTGACACGTGAATCCACACTGCAAGGGCCGGCAGGGAGAGGGGGGACTGGAGTCCCCGAGGGACTCGGCCCCTCCCCGGTGGATGCCCGGCCCTGGGGGGAGGGTAGTTTGTGGTGGGAAGGGAAGAAGGAAACAGACCTGGCCGCAGGACATCCCTGCTTTATTGTCTTCCTGGCCCACTACTGGAGAGAGGCAGTGTGCTGGCTGGTAGCGGGGGGAGATACCCTTTTTCCTTTCTTTTCTTCCCTTCTGGTGAGGCTTTAGGAGTGTTCGGAAGGTCACCCTATAGATCCTAATACCCTCCCTCTCCCCCATTAGTGATATTCTTTGCCCTTGGTTTCCAGATTCTTAGCTGTACAGGCTGAGAAAAGCTGCAGAGGCTGAACTGGGTTGTAATGTATTACTCTGAAGAGTTTTACACACCCCAGCTCTTGACTGTAACTTCGGTTGGTTAGCACTTTCCCCATCAACATGGACGTGTATAATGTGAAGATGTAACAGGCTGTAAATGCTTAAGTGCTTTGTTTCACAGCACATTTTCAGTAAAGGTCAAAATAAATTCATCTCCCTTCATGCAGCATTTGTGTTTGGCTTGGAAAGCCATTTGCACACTGCTTGGGTTGGAATCACCATCAAATAATAAAATGCGCCCATGAGTGGACACAGGAACCATTTCCTGCAGCCTTGTTTTGTGATGGGCTGAAGATGATGAAATGCACATCACACATCTCTATTTAACATTTGTATGGTGTCACTCTTTGATCAAACCACTGAACTCTTCCATGCCTCCACCTTGTTGGTGCTTCTGAGGGTGGGGGATGGTGGGGGGTAACGGTCCTGATTTGAAATGAAGTAGGAATTTAGTGAACATGAAGGTGAGCGGGCTAAAGGGCTGAAGCTCGGAGTTTATTTTTTTCCTGTAGTGATGGATTCACCCCACTCAAAACTCTTCTGAGAACACTTTCTGTGCTGTGTCCTATGGAGACATGCTGTGCTAGGCTAGTCTACCGTGATCTACTGTGGATATTCTGGCATTCCAAGATATATCCTGGGCCTAGAGTTCAATTTGTTTTCCCTTCCTGCTATGTTTAGCTATTTCATTCTCTTCCTTGGCATTCCTCTTTTCACTTTTGATTCACGGTTCTTTTACACTTTTCCTTCCCCACCATTATTCTGCTTTATTGTTCTCCAGAAATGTCCCTTTTCCCGTGAAAAACACGCATGTACTCTGGCTGAACCTATGCTGCTTGAAGATCAAGTACCAAATCCAGCTGATTACCAGAGGACAGAACAGACTGGCGAGCATCTTCAGATAAGCAAGAAAATGGACAAGTTACTGTTTTTATCCAAAGGCAAACTAGTCATGCCAAAATCCTGAACTTACGCTGTACTTGCACCCAACACCCAGTGAGTTTTGTATAAATGAAGAAAAACATGAGACCTCAAGTATAATGCTGGTTGCTGGATGAAGTAAGGACATGTAAGTCTCTAACCAAGTTTGTTTTCCTTGTGGTGGACATGGATATTACTTTTCTTTGAAACAGTATTTGGAAGAATCCTATTACGTATACCTTCAATTAACTCCCTAGGAAACGCTTTTCTTAAAATTAAACCTTAGATATCATAGGTGCTCTGGGCTTCTGTGTGAGCCTTTGGACAGTGCTGCACAAGTGACCCTGGGGTGCTAAGGACTGATTTGGATCTTCACAGCTTCTGCCTCAACTCTTCAAGCACCTACTGTTTTCTGGGCTTAGCATATGTAAATGGTTGCAGTGCTGCACTGCAATGCTGAAAAGCTGACCTCCTGCAGCCAGCATGGCCAGGTACATGTCTATGTCCTTGCTGGAGCAGGATCCCAGCTTTCAGAAAGCCTCTGTCTTCTAGAATAGAAGAGAGAAGACTGTAAAAAGGTATGTAAAAAGCAGCTCAAAAAAAAGAGCCCTATTTCAGTTACAGCTGAGGAAGAGAGTCTAAAATCAGTAAAAGGTGCTTCCTCTTCCATGACATTTTTATTTCTGAGCTTTTAAAATATCATCATGTGGCTGCTGTATCATCTTCTGTTATTTATGTAACCACAGTTCTAGGGAACTGTTAACAAGTAAACTCATGTGCAGATTATCAAGCAGGTGAAGCTCATAGGAGCAATATAAATGTTTAAGAGGAAGTGTTATGCTGCTGAAGCGCACCATCTAAAATTACTGGCTTCTTAGTCTCAAACAATACAGGAAGATGAGCCTCATGTATACATGTATACAGCCATCTGGCACTCAAAATGAGAGCTGTTGATTTATTTTTGCTTTCACGCTACCCCTCAGGGCTAACCTGGGCTACAGGGATGTTGTGTGTGGGAGGAGGGACAGGGTGTGATGTGGGGGTGTACAACACAGACATGCTGGTACAGTGGAGTCTCCCCTGAAGGTACCCCTTAACTAGGAGTCAAATGTGGAAATGGGGGATGTGAGACAGAAAACCAAAGAAAAAACACCTTTCCCTGGTGGTTTGAACACACCACTTACTTAAACACCCCATATTATTTCTCAGAGAAAAACTTGGTGCTCTCAAGTAGTATCAAAATACTGGTGTGAGAAGGAATGTGAGCAGTAAATACACTTGCAGGATTAGATCCCTAGAAGACAATTACCATATAACATGATCACAGCAGTCAAATTTTAACAAAGACAAGGAAAAGAAGCAAACAGTCCATGAAACAATTAACAGTTGTTTTACCCAAAACAAAGCAACCCTTCCAACCAGTTTTCTGTTTCACCTCATTCCCATAAAGCTGCAATTAAAAAGAGCAAAGGTACTATGAATGGCACAGGCATCAAGTCTGACATTCATACTTCAACAAAACCATATTGTGGAGCCAGTAACAAACATCTGAAGGAAAGTCCTCTTTGAGTTGATACACGTTTCATCTGTGTAAAAAGCCTTTTCTGTTTCCAGTGCTATGAAGCTTCATTTCTTGCGGTACCAAAATTGAAGCTAAACTGGATTTCTAAGTTAAAATAGGCACTCCACCTCTCTGTCATGGGTAAAAAAATACAGTGTATCTCCTTCAAACTTGAGCTTTTACTCTTGTATGCAAATGTATTTTTATCTGAGATTTCAAAACATCTAATAAATAATCTAAAAAATTTAATAAAACATCTAATACTAATAAAAATGGGTACAATGAGAAAATGAGCATCCACACGAAATCTCTTCTGTCCATACTCTTCCTAATCAGAAAGCCATGAAGATATTTTCTGTGTCCATCTAGTTAGAACTTACTGAATTATTGTAAGATGTTCACAACTAAAGGTACATGCACACATTTTATATAATAATGTCCAAATCCCCAGCTATTTTCTACAAACTCTTCCAAAATGTTTACAAATTCCTACTGTTAATCATTGAGTTTGATATTGCTTCCAGTTATGTGATTGTGTGATTGTTTCAAAAATACCATGCTGCATGTACTAGTCTTAGTATGACCAAGCTTATAAAAGGTAGTGCCGTTCAACACCATGGCTTCTCACGCAATTTCTCTCCATCACTGCAGAAAACAGGGAAGCTTCATCTTCCCATTTCTATTGTAAACAGTGGAAATGAGTCAGCCTCAAGGATAAGTCTTCTTGGATATCTCTGAACAAGTGACTGTGCAGCAATATCTGTTGAAGGATTAACTTCCACTAAAACAAAGCACTGAAAAACACAAAGATCACTGGCTGTTAGTATTTATATTCAGCAAGCATAAGCTGCATCTGATTAAATAAACAAATGGGGTAGAAAAAGATGGGGATAGGTAAGTGAAGGTATCAGAAACCAAAGGAGGCTGGGGTTTGGATAGAGGAGGACGGAAAACTGTAAAAGAAGTCAGACAAACTGTTGGAGTGAGTGATGAGGCAAACTGCTGGAGATAGTAGCTTCTTTTGCATCATCCAGCAAAATTCATTCAAGTCTATTTAATGGACCAGTATATTGCAGTACTTTTGTGCTGCTCAGAGTGGCTCAATGCAACCACACTGAGAGGTGAATCTGGCTATAATGTATGACATAAAATATTTAGGTTGGATGTGCCGTATCTTCAAACCAGAAAAAATGCCCAGCAGTGTTTTCTCTTAAATTTTCTCCTTAGTGTCCATGTAGCACATTTATAATAATCTCCTACACCATACATATAGGCATACTTCATCCCAGCTGTGAAAAGTTATGTTAAACTTGAGCTATAGATAAGATTATCTGTTTGTAGGGAATGTGATGGATGTTGTAACTGTCAATAACATATGTTTTTGAAAATTTTGGTAGTTCAGAATTCAGCTGAAATTGAGACAAAAAGATAAGGCTAAATATATTAAACTTTGAAAATCCATTTACAGTGTGTACTTATTTACCTCTCCCTCTCTTGTGCCAGAAGAAAAATATTCAATGGACCTTCAGAAAAGCTGCTTAACATCAGAATATCTTTGTGTGGGGTCACAGCAGGATAAAACATAATTGTCATAGACAGTTCCAGTTCTTGTTTGGCGAGGCATTTCTCTCTCAATTTTTGCAGATAACTATTGTGTTTAAAATCCTGATCATCTATTCTTTCTGCTTTAATAATATTATTTCTGTGTAATAATATTCAATGTTTTCTACTTCTTACCAACAGTGCTTAAGATAAACATCACCAATCTCAATACTATAGTTAGTGAACTGAAATAAAGTTCAGTGAGAATACCTTTCAAATGCACGATAGTTATAGGGAGACTCTAGAGCTTCTGGGTTCTCTTGCCATGTGTCTGCAGCTGTTTTGAAAGGATTTTAGCTCTTGCCAAAGCATATATCTCTACATAAGCCACAGCCCCTATGAACACACCAGGTGTACCCAGCACATCTTCTGTGGATGTGCCTTGTTGAGCTTAAAGAGGATGATCTGGAGGACTCCGCAACCCATGCTGATTTAGAAATGCCAAAAGCCTGTAGAGGTAGGGAAGGAATGGATAAGCCTTCACTGAGTCCCAATCGTCTAGCTACAAGCCTGTTATACAGGGATCTGTGCCTGCAGAAAGAAACACCTGCAGCAGGTGTTTGCCAGGAACAAGCTCAGCAAGATGTGACAGTCTAAAATATAGAAGTCATTTGGAATTGGTGATAGAAGGCAGGATTATTATCTTTTAAAAATCACAAGCACCCCTTGGAGTACATCCATCCAGGAGCAGTGTTTGCCAGTCTCTTGCTCACCCCAAAGAAATCAGACTTGTCTGACAGTACTCCAGGAGTAAGTACCACATGTATGGTGGTCCCTCAGCTTTGCTCTCCAACCTTTCTCCAGACTACCATGGGCAGTAGCTTATGGGGAACAGCTGTAGTTCTTGAGATTTCTCACCTTACTGTTCGTAGCACCAGAAGAAAAAGCTCTGTTGGATGCAAAAGAAATTAAGAGATGATTGTTCAGCTTTGCATTTTAGGAAGAGAGAGAATAAGTGGACTTATCCATATTTTCCACTCAGCTCCCTCTGAGTCTTCCCTTGGCTGCTGACAAAGTGGAGCCCCAGGATCCTGCTGGACTGGGTACTGTGAAAACCACACATTGCCCCAGCTCCCAGCAGGGCAGGCTGCTTCCCTAGGAAGGTAGAGCAAAGTGAGCAACACCTGGGTTGCCTGTTCAGAGCTATGCACCAGGGGATTAGAGCGCAGCTGTCTTGATTTCCAGCATCATGTCTGGGGAATATGTTGTCTTTGTCCATTTAATACAGGAAATAAAAGGTGGTGCAGGAACAAAGAATTATGATCCTCACTGAGGTTTTTGGCTGAAAATGTTTGGGTATACGATCAATTGGCCTAAATGAACTCTCTCACTTGGCTTCTTTTCCAGATGCCTAAGCTGTGGCAGCTCCACCCACCTTAGTGTGTGCTCTGTGTGGCTCCTTCCCTGGAAGGAAATTAATGGAAACAGCTTGATGCTCAGCATTTCTGAAGAAGTCAGGCTCAACTGTGGACACTGCAGTCAAACTTTATTGGGCTACTGTTTTAGACATGTTAGTGCTGGGTTTTATTCAGATTTATTAGCATGATGACAAAAATATCTGTGGTACGGAAAAAAAAATCAGCCTCATCTCTCAATTGGCTTGATTCATTTTCCTGTAGTATCTCTTGCTGTCCATCTGCTGAAAGGTGAAGCCAAAATGTTTTAGAATTATGTTTTCATAGGGAATTCGCTGTTAATTAGTTATCTCTCTCTGCTATGAGCAGCAACTGATGAGATCAGCTACTGTAATTTCATGAAAGGCAATGTTGGACTGTTTGTTAGTATCAGCATGAACACTTTCTTATGCACAGCACTGTAGTGGAACACAAGTGGTCCAAATAACACTTTATTTTAATATAATGAGGACACACAGCTACTGTAGCATCACAATTTCTTATTTCCTTGTGTCTAAAAATGTGGTCCTAGGCTAAATGCAGCAGAAAGTTTTTATGGGCTGGGATTCATTTTTACATACATTTTTTATGCATTTTTACAGAGTACAGCTTAGCTGACTAATGTTGCTACCAAGATTTATTTATTTTTCTAGAATAAAATGGTTGGCTCTGTGGTTGTATTTAATAGGCCAAAGTTACACATCTTCTAGTGCCATTTGCTGCTTGCAGTACATTTAATGAGGACATGGCACTACCATGCTGTGGAAAAGTGTGTTTTGTAATAGCAAATGAGGTATTTCAACCTTTTTACCTTTTAATACCACAAAATACCCTGGGTAGCTAAAGAGTGGCTTGTTTCCAGGGAGTTTAGTTACAGAGAAAAAATATGGAATGCCATTTTCTAGACTTTTCATGTTTGTAGGTTTGTTTTGGTTTGTTTTTCTTTTCTTCTTGTGTTGTGGTTTAAGCTCAGCCGGTAACCCAGAACCATGCAGCTGCTTGCTCACTCCCCCCCTTTCTCCCCCTGATCCCAGAGGGATGGGGAGGAGAATCTAGAGAGTGCAACTCCCACGGGCTGAAATAAGAACAGTTCAGGTAGTAGTGCTTTCTGTCCACAGGTCCCAGTGTGAGTCCTGAGGTGGGTGCATCATTGGCTTCCTCTTTTATACGAATAACATCCAAAAGGAAAACAGGGACAAGCTGTACATGAGAAGTCCATGCCTACTGGCTGCCAGTAACCTGCACTAACCACAGGATAACTAACCACTGCCTTCTCCTAGAGTTAGGTCTTCTCCTTCCATGCTTTGATGATTTCACTGGAAAGAGGACTACATGCCAATAGTTGAAGTTAAGCTGTCAGTGACACTTATATGCTTGGCATAGGAAAAGTGAGAGGATGAATCAAAAGGATTAACAACTTGAAGGCCCTTGTAAAAGTGGTCTTCAGAACATCATTGTCTACAATGGGGTACATAATCTTGTTAATCAATCATCAGAAACCACTCCTGGAGGTATTTAAAAGATGTGTAGATGTGGCACTTAGGGACATGGTTTAGCGTTGGACCTGCTAGTGTTGGGTTTATGGTTTCACTCAGTGAACTTAAAGACTTCTTCCAACCTAAACTGTTCTATGACTCCATGATTTGATGTATTCGGCTTCTCACTTGGGGAAAAGGTGAAATGAAGGCCTCACCAAACAACACAATTCTCCAAGTCTAGAGAGAGAACATGAGAGGTTCTTACTTCTGGTACTCCCTTCTCGGAAGATAAAAGGTAACAAGCTGATACTACCTCTAACACCCCTAACTTGTTGGTTTTAATGATTGTGTTCTGCAGCCTGTCATGTGAAGAAACCCTTACTTGGCCAATATGTTCTCCTAGGTCTACTGGTGAACACACATGATGAAAGATTGGTTATACCAGTACATGAATCAACAGCATTATATTGAAAAGAACGGGCTAATGGTGCATAGCACAATTTGTGCAACTAGTGATTACTTGCTTTGGAAAGAAAAGATACTAAAGCTTCAGCATAAAAGGGGTTCTAAACATACCATTTTCATTGCTTTCATGATGCCCTCTGTAATTCTTTACAAAGATGGACTTTAGATGTTAGCTTAATAAAAAAAATCAGTTTAAAACATGTGAGTAACATTTCAAATGGTGTTTCAAGTTGGCATGAGATCTGCAGAAAGAAAAATGAAATTAAATTTCCCTTCAGCCTGATAGAGATAACACTGACTGTGGCATCTGACAATGGTGACTTTTGACAATCTTCATTTAGCATGTCCAAAACCAGCAGCAAGGCCCACATGATGAAGAAAACTTCCCAGTGTTTCTCAGAGGAAAATGCTAGGACTTGGTAAAAACCCAATGGGCTGAAACACCCTGACATGGGAATGGAGAAGTCTGGAATGTGAAAGAACACAGGGCAGCATCATGGGAGCTTTAAAAATCGGCCCATTTAATATTTTAGGAGCTTTCCCCTTTCTATACTTCATTTTAAGATTCTTAGTGCCATGATCTGGTGTAAGTAGTCTTGCACAAACCCAAACTCCCTGTCTGTGACTGTAAAGCACAGAGTTAAAAATCTTCTGGCAGAGTATATGTGAATTAGAAATCTAATTAGCTGATATGTTGTATGTGTGCAGAAAGAGTGAGACAGATTTCCTGAAGTAGTCATTTTAATTACAGACTTCTGCAACTGTCTGGATCTCAAAAAGCAGCTGAGATAACAGAGATGTGGAAAGCAGTCTGTAGTGATTGTATTGGGCTTGTCCACTCATTTCTCCTTTTTCCTCTTTCTTCGTGTATACAGAAGATATTTCTGTCTGATTTCACTGTAGAATCACTGGAAGATCTACAACTGTGCTTTTTGCCCTTGCTGGATGACTTGTTTTGGAGCCTGTGTCTAGCAAGACATAATATTGTGAGTCTTTGGATGTTAACTGGAAGGGTAGCATCAAAACCCCAATAACCAGTGCTTGTAAATAGCTAAAATTTCACTCTTTTCCATTTTGTGACTTTATTCTTTCACTGGTTCGTACTACATTCTATGTAAGGTAAGACCTGGATCTCTAAAGCAAGAAAAGAGAAGAATATTTTTTTGTTTTAAAAAGGAAATAAGTTTCAAGACTGCTTTGATTTTCAAGAAGAAAAAAACTCAAGGCATAAACCAGATGTCCTTTTTTTTCACTATGTTCTCTCCAGGTTGTACCTCTTGGTAAGGGTGTGCTGTGCTTTTTAAGACTTATGTCCTGCTCCTGAAAAGGAGCACTACATATATCAGCTAAATTAAACTATTGTACTGGTCACAGACCATCCACTAACAGGTCATAGTTTTCTTTAAGTTATTCAGTAAATAGTTATCTGACGTCATGTTGGTAGAGCTTTTTAAAGAGCTACCTAGTTCAGTGTGAGTAGTCTGTGAACATTCACCATTCCTACTGCATTCTGTACATATCATGGGTCTAAACAGTTGCACTGAGCTTATTCTGCTCTCTGATTAGGTGAGCATGTAGGTGTTTCTGATGTGATTAATTCCATGTGAAAATTTGTCTCTACAAATACTTATCAGGCAACTGCAATTTTTTCTCATGAAAATTTATGTCAGTAAAATTGAATTACATAAATGATTTAGAAATGCCAAACACTTAATTTAAACATACAAAAGAACCTTTAAAGGATCCCCCTGCCCATCCATCAGTATATCAAAGATAACAAGAGGATGGCACTGAATTTTGTCCAAGTATTAGCAAAAGATATAATCTAAAATCTTTGTGAAAGACTTTAACAAGCACTTTCATTTGATTTTTTTTTTTTTAATGAGCTTTGAACTGGAAGGTGGTTTTCTTTTTTTCTCTTTTTGAAATTGTATGTCAATTTCCTTAAAAGGTGCTCAGCTGTTTATGTTGGCAAACAACAAAATTTGGTCCTGTGCAGGTATGCCACATACCTGTAAGTGAATAATGAGATATTATTTAAAATTCAGGGTCTCACAGGCCTTGGGTTCTCACTTACTATTAAAATTCATCCAGAATCCGCATTGGGTCTTTGTATGCCTTCAAAGGTACAGTTGAAACAGGAACAGCATAAATACAGGACTTAATCTTACTTCTGATAAAGTATCTGTGAGCTTTGATGATTATTCCAGTGAATTCATAAGCTGCATTCATAGCTGCATTTATAATGGCATTGTATGTTTTGACTTCCATGTTGTGTAAGCCATGTGATGTACAAATTGTCATGCAAAAAATACCATAACAGTTTTAAAAAGCCTCAAACTAGCCCAATCTCATTTTTCTTTTTGCTGCCAATCTCTCTCTCATTTCCCTTTTTCTTTCTTATATTTTTTTTTTTGGTACCCAAATAAAAATAAATATCACCAGCAGGGGGAATAGATGTATAAAAAACAAACTCAAGACATTTTTATTATTGATTTGGATGGCAGTAAGTTCAGTTTAAAAGTTTCTGGTTTATTGTTTTACCATATCCTCTTCAAGAAAAGGATGTCAGTGGAGAGTATGGTTCTTTGATGTGTACCTGAGGTTGGTTAAGAGCTTATAAATTATTCAGAAATACAATAATGCTATTTCATTTCCTGCAAAAAGGCTATATCTTTATACAGTGACCAGGCTGGAAGGTGGTAGCTCTGCCTGCCTCTGCTCCCACAGTGCTGCTGTCTTTGCTCATCTTCCATAAATGATAATGAAGGAAACTTGTGAAAGAAAGTTGAGAAAGAAAGGGGAAACAAGCAAAGTGCCTAGCTTAGAAGGGAAGGTGTTAGTATTCCCTCTGAACTGATACTATCCACAGTGCCACACAGAATCCCTACATCTCTTCAGGCCTTAAGAACGGCATACCATCTGTACATCATCCTCATGGCATTAACTGGGTAGCACTATCAGTGCCTGAGAAACACAATCTACAAATACCAGAAAGCAAGAAATAAGATGTATGTAGACACAGCAGAGTTCAGTCAACTCAGTCTTTGTAGATTTGCCTGGGACTGTGGGCTCACAGCTGTGCTTTTTGCGTGAGCCATTTGCAAAATTAACCCCCTAAATTATCCTATGCCGTTAGTTTTCCAATAGCATTCCTCTTCCAAGTGATAAAAAGGATGAAGTAAAAATAAAACAACAGGGAAAAGGACAAGCTGAGAAATGGGGAAGGGAAACAGTTTTTTTCAGGTATAGCCTGATGCAGGAGGAAGATGGATCCAGTGAAGACCAAGAATGGGTGGCTGAAAAACAGAACAGACATGCAGTGCCTGAATCAGACCAGAGAATATCAGTAAGAAGGCCATTTGGGAGACAAAACTAGTGACCTCTATTT